>VOMN01071400.1:9169-22228 GCA_014899125.1 Orchestia grillus | reverse complement strand
CTGAAAATTTGACCTCACTTGGAGAAGAGGACATCAGAATTTCAAGAGCATTTCTCTCAGTGAGCATCATACCAATTTTTTATTTAGTTCACCTTCGTGAGAAGCAAGATTTGTTTGTACAAGACATGTATGCGGTCTTAACCTACATGCTACGACACAATTCGGCCAGCATAGTCAACCTACAGAACGAACAAGGTTCATTATCAGGGCTCTATCTAATAATAGGTTTCATAGTAATAGGCTCACAAGCACTATTGGTTCATATGTGCATGAATGCGATAATGAGAATGAGTGAATTTCGTGAAACAATACTGACCCACAAATAAAACAGGTACTTTAATTTTAGTATGTATTTTTTAAATTTATCCGGCCCAGTAAAATTCAAAATGAAGAAACTTGCATACAATATAGGACTTTATGAGGGATTCAACTTCAATTGATTGATATAGATGAACATGCGTAAAGAAATATGAGTATAGAGAATCGTTGAAAGAAAACGGCGAAATAACTGAGCTCAACCAGTAATAAAATCGCACATGGCTGGCAGCTATCACAATTCCAGATAGCACGCCTTGCTGCAGGAGCAATTAGCTCGATTAGAATCGGGACTGCGAGCTGTATCTGGGACACCGCACGCCTGTGAAGACCGCTGCGGGGCACCAGTAGCCGCAGCCCGCCAAGGCTGCAGTGTGACGAGTGCACGCACCCGCACGCTGACGTAACAGGAGTACAGCGCATGCGCAATCATTCGCCACCTCCTCAACCGCCGCTCGAGAAACGCACACTGCAAGAAAACGGTAAAGTTCACCGTGTTTTTAGAATGCACGACTAGAAAGCCGGAGTTTTACTAAGACTTTTAGAACGTTCAAGCTTTGCCAAAACTTTTAGAGAGTTGGGGTTTTGCTGAGACTAAGTAGAAGGCTGCCACCAAAACACGACCAATTTGTTTCGAGTTTAAAACTCGTAACAAAGGGAGCGCGTGGATGCGTGGGATGAAATTTTATTTATGATTCAAGTATGTGAACGACTCAAATTATCCGTTCTCTAATGTATAGTCAAGTGCAAGTGAAACGGCGATCGATGAACGTAGTACTATATTTACAAATTGAAATATAGGGTGGTTAAATTTGAAGGGCCGATGTTGATTTTGAATAAAACACAAATTAGGTCCATAATAAGCCTGAATAACTTTAACGCGTTGCTCGATTGTGTATCATACCATGGTGCAAATTGAATTAGTCTGAAATAGAGAAATGTCAAATTAAATGCAGAAAAAAACTTGACGTTTAGGTGTGGTTCACATTCAAAATCGGCCCTTACAATTTAACCATCCTTTACTAAACATATCCACTTCGGTATGAAATCATACGACAACCAAAGATAAACCATTCGCAGCTGAACGAGCCTGCTGCGTGACCCGCCGGCATCTCACACGCTGCATGCATCGCCAGCAGGCAGCGCTAAAAAACACCCACTCTGCGAGTAGCGCGTCGTGCACTTAGTATGCGAACATCCGCACACACACAGACACATACATGACCTAGAAGGTGACACAGCGTGCAACGGCGTTCGATTGTTTGCATACCAGCACCTAGACGAGTAGGTCGGCTCTTGCATCACGCTTGCACGCGCATTATGCTCGAGCGCACAAACACTTCTAGAATGAATAACATCGTTTGAGATTCATTGCTTCGACGGAGAAATGGTTCAGAATACAAGACCGAAGACTCTCTATGACATTGAAGTGATTCAAAGGTGACGGTGACCTCATCCTAACTATTAGAGCCGCATCATGAGAACTCAATTACTAGAATGTACGAAGTAGTATCACTTCATCGTGAATTTGAAATATGGTTACGCAACTCTAATAACTGAAAGCAAAAATCTTTTTTCAAAAGTTGTGCCTGAGTCTTAACATAGGTCATTGCACGGTAAAATACCTGGAATACACAGTGAATGAGTAGTTCGTGCTCGTTGCACTCTACACCACAATTGAAAACTTAAGTCCCAGAAGAAATTAATCTTAAAAACCTTCGACTACCTCAAAGGGAACTACAACGTGAGTGCTCAATGTTTTTACAATGAAGAAATAACTTCAATATTATTTCTCACTACTCATGCTTATGACAAAGTTCCGTTTGCGGTCTCCTTGAAGTTGTACTTTACAATTAAAGGGATGCTCACAAGGCATTGCAAGACAAAGCTATCGCGAGGTATAACTTCCTTCGACCGACCTTGTTTCACCAGAAGTGCAGACTCTAGAAATAAAACTATTAATCAATACTCTTCTGATTTAACGCAGGTTTTGATTCATAGGGAGGGAATCTACTGAAAATACAAGCACTGTACACACGCATGAAAACAACTTTACTGCGCAGCCAAATCAAACCACTCTTCTCATGCCCTATGCTAATGGAACGCGTCTTCACCTCGAAATTGAGTACAAAAGAGAATTATTTCCCAAGTAACACATGGCAAGACGTACTTGAGTCCTTAACGATGCTCGAAATGATCAGTCACCAGAACGGAATATTCAGAATAAAGTTAAAGAAAAATATCGGGACAAAAGTCATCTTAGCGCAGTTTTTGATTGAGTGAAAAAGAAATAAGGATGCCTTATGTAAGCTCTCAGTTTCTAATTTTCACATTCAAACCTCGAAGCAGTATTCGTAAGCAGCAGGCAAGGCTGCCGTGAGGGGGCAGTTCGCTTACTCAAGAGGCGAGTGGAGTAGCTTCTTCATTACGCTGCAGAAGCCACGAAGATACGTCGTAATTCTCTCGTGACATTCGCATTAGAAAACTCAGAAAGTGGTCTTCAGGCAACGGATTTGCTCCTCTGAAGTCCACAAGAAGACTGCCGTCCCAGGATTACAGCCCCCACCCGTATGCTTTCTAGTGAGCTTTTGAAGCGTTTCGCGTCGGCATCCGCCTAACTGATGAATATATCTAAAATTGAATTTTTCGTTTCATTTAATTCATAATGGTTTTAGCAGAAGTGAATGGATAGAATAATTATTGCTGTACGCATAAACGTCAGATTTAACCCATATCAATTGTTTTTTAAGGCCAAATGCATCCTGTTTGGCTTGTTGAAAATATCTGAGGCGTATTGTCGTTCGTCTCATGAAACTCGAAAGGGTGAAAGCCTGGCTGCAGTCCTGGGTAAATTGCTACGTTTCTGAGAAGCCACGTTCGTGATAGCATTTCCTAACGTCTTATTTCGATGCATATACACGCATGCAGCGATTTTCCCTTCAAACAGATCCTCGTTGAAATATACTGTAGATGTAATTTCATTTAGCAAAAGCCTAAGAACTTAGTTGGGATTTTGTCTAGATTTACTTTCGCACAGAAAGTATTCAAGTTTTCCTATGAATTATTAACTGTGATATTTTTGATGAAAAACACTGACGGACAGCGCTTATTTAATTAAAAATAAATCCCTTTCCATTAGCCACTATTTGGCTGAAATAAAAGAACGGGGAAACGTCTGACTTTTTTGGTCATCAGGTTTCAAAATTGCTATCCTTGTTCACAGATTGTTCTCCCACATTTATTTAGGCTATTAGGTGAGCAATACTAAGTTTAATCTCGCAAAGCCCATCAATTACATTAGTGAAAAAAATTCATGTTTTAGGGACGATTGAGTATCACATAGTCCTGAGTATGCCGTTTCCATGGACTTCAATTATTTCAAATGCAACGCCTTTGCTCCAGGTGAGATAAACTAAAATCACACTCCGTTCTAAGCCTTTTCCCTTCACACTTCCCTTAGATACCATCTTACCAACTGCACACCTTCGCACCAATCTTGAGACACAGCCCGACCATCATACCATGACGTCAATATATTTTGGACACTCAAAGTGTCTTCAGAGTTAATCTCTTTTCTCTCTATGCCAACCTCACGCCCTACTTCCCCTGAAAAAAAACACATACAAAAGCATCGTGTTTCTTCCTGCCGGAAAAACGTCGCTGTTCAACAGCGTCACAAAGCGTGTGTTTCACGAAGCGTTTGTTGTGCGCGAAGTGCATCTTTGTGGAGTAACAATAGGGGACACCGTTAAGCATCTGAACCAGCAGGCTACGGCGGTGTAATGGCACTTAATCTCTCAACAAACTGGGCCATGTTGACGAACTTGGTGCTTGACATAAGGCGATGGGGATCAGTTACGTGACCAGAGCAGAGTGATCATGGCAAGGTATTTGAAGGGAGAATGACAGAATGGTTTTCTAGAACAGAAATTAAGCTTTTCGAGCGTCAAAATCTCAATATATAGTAGATCTTCTATCCAGTTTGGATGCATCCGGTGTTAACAGAGAGCAACAGAAGGTCAGATAAGTTTAATAGAAAAACTTAGCCATGATAATAGGTCAGAGCGCTCCTTTGTATTTGTACCTTTATACCGCTCTAGAGCGTCGCTTTCCATTCAAACAACGATAAAGTGATACAAAAAGTATTTGCTTTCAGCGGTGGCAATGTTATGCGCCATTATTTATTTCTCATACAAGATATTGAAATGGATCATGATTTGAACACTGGAATTGCCATGGAACGTATGAGATCTCAACCCTGATACTGTATTGGATCATTAGATCCAATATCAAGAAGATGTCAAAAAGAATCACTCGACTCTTAACAGTCGTGTTTGTAATGAAGCATCCTCTAGCGAGTTAACTGTGCAAGTTTTTGGACCATGATGGCCAGTACGTCATGACATGAAATAAAATACAGTATAGTTTCAACTCGCAGTAGACCGAGATGCTAGCAATACTCTTCACAAAACCATTCGCCAATGACGAAAGCAACGCAGCTGAGCTCATGCACACAAAATACTCAAATTTCAACTCCAAATTTTTTTTCCATACGGAGAACACAAGTTTCAAATGAACAATTTTTCAAACGACGCAATGTTTAAACGGAAAGAAGTCAGCAACTAAGAGGACGTATGTGTAGTACGGGCATACAGCGTATCCTACGCTCATCTAACGGCAATAAATCCTATCTGAGCTTCTCTCGACCCGTACATAACCGACAGCTGAGAATTCTGCACAGTCACATGAACATTAACATGAAAGACATGCGTGTGGAAAGGTGTGTAGTGAATTGTATATAAAACATTAAAAAATTATAAGTATTGTGCACCAGTTCAACGACTTTTCATGGGATTACATTGGGTTTCAGTCGACTCGTATGACAGACAAATACGAGTCGGATCACAAGCGGATTTGTAATGATGTTAATATGGATTCTGTATGGCAGTTAAAGTCCCGTACCTCGAGGTGTTGAGGACTGAGGGCAGATGACCCTTAGTTACCCTCAAAACAAAATAACTTCTATGTCGCTTTCTCATCTCTCCAGCGCAGTCAACGACCACAAGAATTATACATTTCCGAGTGTAAATTACATAAGGGGTTTTAAATGAACAAACTGAACTCGGCAGTTATATGGAACATTACAAATCTAACATTGTGAAGTAGTTCTTCTACCTAGAATTACCTCACTCGACAATAATAGCGTGATAGTTTCGTAACGCATCATAGTTTTACTTCTAGTCGAGTGAAATATTCAATAAAGTTCAGAAAAATTAGGACTAGGCAACAAGTTTCAAGTGGTCTCAAAGTAAGCAAAAGGCGTCGCCATGCAGTGTTTCTCAAATCAAACGGGCTTACAAATATGTGTCGCGGGCCTAGTCCCTACCGGGCCGTCTCAATATTGATTGCGAGCGAACTATTTATTGACTTGAAGAAGAAAATCAGTTGTCTACCGCTAGTAGAAGATTAGCCCGCACTAGTATGAAACCCCTGGTTAACAAAAACACCCAATTACTTGAGTAAGAGACTTTATTCACAATTACATCGCTTAGGAGATGAGGTAAAAAAAATTCATCAGCAAAGTAAGACTTTTCGAACGTAGAAGTAAAATCTAACACCGATTATAGCTAGATGTTTTCATTACTCGATGATTCTACTGAAGCTAAATCTAAAAATGAAATGCTGTTTGCACAGCTGTGAGAATGCCACGCTCGATGTTGAGGCAAGGCATTTCTCGGGCTGCGGAAGCTCCATTTTATTTCCCTCGGAGTTTTTAACACTAGAATTGTATCTAGGTGTCGGATTCAAGGGTCGTCAGAGTCAGATTCTCGGTGTAATGAGTTGCTAGATTCTCAGGTGTCGTGCGTGCCCGAGTCTCAGATTGTATGGGCGATTTTTTGATCGTGGGGCCCGACTACAGGTCGTGGAGGCTCGATTCCCAGGCCGTGGGGGCTCGATTCCCAGGCCGTAGGGGCTTGATTCCCAGGCCGTTGGGGCTTGATTCCCAGGTCGTTGGGGCTTGATTCCCAGGTCGTTGGGGCTTGATTCCCAGGCCGTGGGGGCTTTATTCCCACGTCGTGGGGGCTTGATTCCCAGGTCGTTGGGGCTTGATTCCCAGGTCGTTGGGGCTTGATTCCCAGGCCGTGGGGGCTTTATTCCCACGTCGTGGGGGCTTGATTCCCAGGTCGTTGGGGCTTGATTCCCAGGTCGTTGGGGCTTGATTCCCAGGCCGTGGGGGCTTTATTCCCACGTCGTGGGGGCTTGATTCCCAGGTCGTTGGGGCTTGATTCCCAGGTCGTTGGGGCTTGATTCCCAGGCCGTGGGGGCTTTATTCCCACGTCGTGGGGGCTTGATTCCCAGGTCGTTGGGGCTTGATTCCCAGGCCGTAAGGGCTTGATTCCCAGGTCGTGGGGACTCGATTCCCAGGTCGTTGGGGCTTGATTCCCAGGCCGTAGGGGCTTGATTCCCAGGCCGTGGGGACTCGATTGCCAGGCCGTGGGACTCGATTCCCAGGTCGTGGAGGCCCGACTTCAGGTCTCGGGAACTCGATTCTCGAGCTTACATCTGATTCTCAGTTCCGAATTTCACAATCTCCAGCTTTTGAGGAGCAATAAATACATCTGCAGTTGAAATCCAATCTCGAGGCAGCATTAATGTACTCCTCGGCAGCACAGGCCGAACCGAAGGTGCAATTTTCGGACACGGTGACGGCAGCAATTAAAGAGATGGACGACTTGGCTGTCGGTGATCTGTGACTCTGAGACACTTGAGCGCAATTTCTCCT
The DNA here is from genome assembly GCA_014899125.1 of Orchestia grillus. Lineage (NCBI taxonomy): Eukaryota > Metazoa > Arthropoda > Malacostraca > Amphipoda > Talitridae > Orchestia > Orchestia grillus. Next base: position 15,129 of record VOMN01071400.1, on the reverse strand, counting down.
TGAAACACGGTCTAGCAGCTGCCCCAATTACTGCAATAGAAGTAACACTGAGCGGCTACTGGCAGCTACGGGAGAAAAGGTCATCAATTGGAGCATGTACCAACTAGAATAAGATCCTGCTACTGTTACAAGTACTTTAGTATTCGTAAAAGGTCATTCAGCTACTACAAGTATCTAAGTAGGAGATCATGCTGCTGCTGCTGCTGCAGGTACTTGAATAGACGGTCATTCAGCGACAGGAAGAGCTTTAAGAATCTCATACACTAAAAAAAATATTTGTGTTACAGTGTATAACAGACCAAGAATGAGAAGCGTTCAATCGAGTGTCATAGAGCCAAGTTTGAGGATAACTGTGAGAGCGAACAGCTCGATACAAACTCAAATTGAATACTTCTCAGTTGTTGGCCATTCGACACGCATTGATTGCACGAATTTGAGCCAGCCTGAAATCTTTTTATCATTTACGCTGCGTTGGCTCAAACTTCAAATACGCAGCACTCTCAGTAAGCTCGTATTTCGAAGTCCCGGGCTAGGGAATGCTTGACGCTGTCGCAGTGAAACTCAGCTAAAAACGGGTAAATTACATTGTACTGTCGATGCAGTTAAACTCAGCGTTAAATTAAAATTTTACCAAGTATATAAATGAAAAGTTGGAAAATTTTTACGATGTAGAATGCTGACGATCGTTAACTGCTCTGTAATTTCATTACTTCTCACGAAGTGGAGCTTTGTCTCGGAGGTCGCAGGGACGCCAGCGAACAGGACGGTATTCTGAGCAGCACTTAAAAAGCCCTCAGCGTCGACAAAGTGATCAAGGAAACCAAGAAGCTAAAGTAAGCTGCCCAAAATGACAAACAAGACAAACAAGACTCCCTGGAAAGCAACAAGTTGAGGCAACACCCGGAGAACCGCAGAGAGCTCTTTGGGCGAGGACGGCTGCAAGGAAGTTCCTGAGTCGTATGGTCTCTAGTTTCAGGTGCACATAGCATTAAATTTATCCCTTTTCCAGAACTAAAGACAATTTAAATCGATGAAAGGCTTACTTACTCGCATTTCACGCATGTTTCAACACGCGAAAGAACCATATTAACACATGCTGAGGCGTAGTATGATTTCACCATGTAATAACAGCAATTCGCCTATGCTCTCTTTCACAAGAATATGAAAAAGAAAGTTAGCAAGGAGAATACCAGGGCAAATGATGCCATTTTCTGGTGCAAAATGAGACAAGACGACCGTAAAATGGGCTCGAGGTCTCCCCAGTTCTTTGACCTGAGCTGTGCCAGACGGCGCGCACGGCAACATATACACACTCGCAGTCTTCCAACTCGCTTACGTCATCCTGAATTCCAGAGAACGCCGGGCACGCTGGGAAGGCTTGCACAAGGGACCTGTCTGGGGCCCAGGTTGCCGTAACCTGAACGACTTCAAAGCGGTGGATGAGGTACAATGCATGGTAAAATTACGCGTTGTTGGTTGCAATTGTAAGGGAAATAGCAACCGCTCCAAAGTATTTTACTATGAAGAAACTAGGGTCGTATATGAAGTACAATGAAAGTGATCGCACATAGTTGCTCGAATAAATTTCGCGGTTTCGAAAACAAGATCAGCAGCCGAACAATGAGCTGCTGTAATGGGACAAGTCAGCATGAAAGCGAAGTTTCTTCACAGACTCTACTTCCCGCTGTGTAGACAGGGCAAGCAAAATGTATTCGTTTTGCTCCCTGAAACTAGGCCTGAAATGTTCGAAGCTGTCGTAAATGAACGACTTGCTAAGTTCTGACAACAGGATAGAGCTTATTACCGTGAGCTAGGGAATTTTGCATGTTCTTAGCTGCAAGAATTGACCTGCGCCGGAGTAATTTTAAATCCATTATTGTAGTATTAACGAGCATGTGTGCATCAGCCAGCTCTAGTGAGCTGTGCTTCAGTTAGCATCAGTGGGCAGTGCATCAGTGGGCAGTGCATCATGGAGCTGTACATCATGGAGTTGTACATCAGTGGGCAGTGCATCAGTGGGCAGTGCATCAGTGGGCTGTACATCAGTGAGCTGAACATCAGTGGGCAGTGCATCAGTGGGCAGTGCATCATGGAGCTGTACATCAGTAAGCTGTACATCAGTAAGCTGTACATCAGTAGGCTGTACATCAGTGGGCTGTACATCAGTGGGCTGTACATCAGTGGGCTGTACATCAGTAAGCTGTACATCAGTAAGCTGTACTTCAGTAAGCTGTACTTCAGTAAGCTGTACATCAGTGAGCTGTACATCAGTAAGTTGTACATCTGTAAGTTGTACTTCAGTAAGCTGTACATCAGTGAGCTGTTCATCAGTTAGCTGTACATCAGCTGTACATCATCTAGCATCAGTCAGCCTCAGGGAGCTGTGCACGAGCTAGCATCAGAGCTGTGCGACGAGCGCATGCGTGCTGATCTGACAGCCTTGGAGCGGTCAGAATGAACTAATTCGCTCTGGAACATACGTCACATGAAACAAAAATTCTATAACCTGGGGAGAATACAGCTAGTTCACCTATTTTTATTCTAGTACTATTGCATAGGCTAAAGCACTTTCTACAACGGCAATATTTGTAAAATATTTTCTTTAGTGTAAATAGGTAATAAAATGACTGGTTCAAACGCAGCTGTGCAGGACAACAAAGGATATGGCTAGGACTTCCTTCCCACGATGTTTCAACTGGAACCGTATGCTCCTGTAATCAGATGGAAAATAATGCAAATGTTCTTAGTCATTTCAGGGTGTTTTAAGGGCCATTTAAAAGGTTGCTGAAGCAAAACTCGTTAAATGAACGCGCTTTGAGAGTTATTAATTCGATCGTGGTAGCCATTGGTACTGCAATGAAAAAATCATTGGCTGGTTAAATATTAGTTACTAGGTAGCAGCGTTACCTTATGTCTATGAACATTTACTGGCACTAAACTAGTTCGATGCGTCGTTTTGGAAAATAAAAAGGGTGACAAACGTCTTTTCGAGGTTTGATTTCTGTTACCAGGATTTTGTAGCTTTTTTAAACCATCTATACGTGCATAGTTAAACACATATGCATACACATGTATAAAAAGGACACCTGTTTGTCCGTTTAGAAAAGCAAAATAAACTAGCTCGCCCTACAAAAAAAATGAACCCATTACACGTGTGCACGAGCTTTGCATAACTGAAGTTGAATCAGGAAATTGCACCACCAACTTAACAAACGCAATGCGGTGCTAATGAGACATCACGTATTACAAATTGCACGGTTTGAAAAATGCTGAACGTAGATTACTAAACAAATAAATAAAAGTAATGAATATTCATGCGGTAGCCTGTAAAATGAAGAGAAGAATAAATCTCAGCCGTGAAGTAATTGCTAACGCAGCGAGTGATCTCATTACGCAATTGCTCTGACAACACAGCATCAGGAAGAAAAAATCTAATGAACCAATCACGATGAAAGTGAAGACCGTCAGATGGTCGACGCTCGAGTGCGCTTTCGTTTCTCGAGTCGAACGCTCGGTGCGACGGCAGGGAAAGCATGTGATCCCAGCTTCTCCTTCGAGAGATCAGCATCCGGAAGATCTTTCTCGAGTAATAGTAGACCCAGGATGCAAAATGTGTATCGTTGTACACGCACGTTTCATACACGGGAGAGTTGATGAGCTGCATGACCTTGTGCCAGGAGTGTACGGACTCATTGATCATTTTTACGTCTTTTCGAGTCAGCGAAATGCATCAATTATCTCCCTCTCGAATGTCCAAGTAAACAGCAGCCCTCAGATCACGCGAGTGAACGAGTGGATTCAAAAGTTCAAATTTTTAAGCGCCCGTGAGTTAAATGTTGAAAAACTCTTTGTCAGAGAAAAATTTTATTAATCACAACCTACTATGACATTTGAAACTGAAAATCAACTTGGTCTCTGCGGTGGGACAAGACTCGCCTTTTGCAGGCCTATAAGGAGATTGGCTAATGCACGCCTATCTCAGACGCGAAAAAAACATTAATGCGTTCCTGATCTTTCCTTCTGAGAGCACTAATCCAGGAGGGATTTTCTCAGGGCTGTTAGATGGAAAGCGGACAAACGACAAGCCTGGAGGAGACGCGGCGGTCGCAGTCACTTATCAGCGGAGGCGGAGCTGGCTTTGAGGCCATAATGAGCCACCGTAACATTCGTCGTCTGCACTAAGCACTAAAAAATTCAGAGTCGCACTCGAGAAAGAAATGGAATTCTTGTCGCACTTGTTTTGCTAAACTCGAAATAACGCGCTTTAGTTCAATAATGAGTTAGAAAGAAGTAAAGTCCTCTCGCACCCAACGGAAATTGGAAGTAACCTGAGACTGACTCGGTCGCAACTGAATACGAAAACATCGTGCTCAGAGCGACTGAATGTATGACGATGCGGTGCGGCTGGAAGGGTAAAAGCGTAAACAAAACATAGATCGGATGTTATTTCAAGCTATGAGTAAACTGGCGTGCGTAGGGCAGAGCAGACCATGCATAGAGCACATTTGCAATGCACAACAAATACAACCAATACCTGTTCTTGAACTCGGATTTACGAAAAAAGCTACACACTTCTGTAGTTAGGTAGAACACACAAGGTTCGCTCTGGCAGCGAATTATGTTCACGACGATTCTAGTTTCTAGAAGCATCGGCGAGCAGAGCAGGGAGGAATTGCACAACTCTGGCGCCATGTTAATTCAATAGGATCAGTGCTGCGTCTAAAGGCGTCTTCCAAGAACATGAATTAATTAATTAATTAATCACTAATTGTAATTGCTCAGGCGTGCTATTAAGGATGTCGGTTGTTATCCTGAAATTCATCGGAATTTATGATAGGACAGGCAAGACAACGGAGCGGCAAGAGGATTTATGACTCACACCAAGCCACGTTACTTATTCATCCGTTAATGCAGGGGGTTGCTTCGAGGCATTCAGCTCCAGCTCTCAGCAGGACAGATGCAAATGATGCTGGTCTAACGATAAGTACAGGGCGCAGAGCAGCAAGCAACAACGATGGCAGAGGTCTATTTAGAGAGCTCAACAGTGGCCGTGCAATATCCCAAATACACGTAGTTCAAACGAAATGGTCTGGCCACATCGCACTAAATGCAACGGAATCGTGAAGACGATTTGTGTAGAAAGGGACTCGAAAAACTTAACTTAAAAGTCGGACCGTCGATCAGATGGAATTGTTAATTTTATCTGCATTGAACAAGGGATGTAAAATTATAATTTATCTTGAATTGAACTAAAAAGACTTGACGAACGTATATAACACTGGCGGTGACAGTCATGCTAGGTAACACCGGACTTCATGTCAAAACATTACATGAAAAATTAGTTAATTTTTGGAATGGGTACCGTTTGCAAAGCGGCAGCTGACACAACACGACGCTTGATTACCGAAAAATCTTATTTAAGTAAGATCAATACGCCTACTGTAATGAAAACATTCGAACATATCGCTAAGTGTCTACTACATAACCACCAGTCGAAAAAGTAGTATAAGTGCAAGGCAAAGAACAAGATACGAGTTCCTGATTTATTCGGATTGAAACCCGATAAATCCAACTCTGCATGCAAGACATACGAGATGTATTCTCTCCATACACCCTGGCACATTTCTTACAAAACGTAAGCTCTAGAATGCACTTTTCATAGGACGCCCTGGAACTCATAGAGTTCACTCGGGCCATAAGGAGTTGTAATGAAGAGTGCCCGACGAAATAGTCTGTAAGCAAATCTAAGTCTGTAATTTCAGGCGATTGAACGCTCGTTTTCATAATGTATTGGGAGAAAAAAACGCCCAACTGCAGTAGGGAGAGACGTCGACCCTACAGTAACCGGCCAGCCGTGGGTTGAATGGCCTGGGAAACAACGGCAGCAGAGGCATGCAGCAGCCCACCTGCAGGGGCATGCAGCAGCCCACCTGCAGGGGCATGCAGCAGCCCACCTGCAG
>VOMN01071397.1:0-17093 GCA_014899125.1 Orchestia grillus | reverse complement strand
CCATGTTTTAGGGGTTCATTCAACAGCACCCCTTCCACAAACAGCATCCCTGAAACACACAAATGCAAAATGTAAATAAAAACTTAAATCTGAGTAAAAACAAATCTGAGTAAAATATCTTATCAATATTTGTGGCAGCACGATGCTGGTGTGTGTGTAAGTACCAGCACTTAACACTTTGCCTCCGAAGTGGGTCATACATGGTACACGCGATCATCTAACCTAAACTAACCAAAGTGCTATCATGTATGAGTATACAAATTATCAAGTTTTCGTCAAATTTGTGTTCACCAATCGAATAAGCTAGTTCAATTTAGAAAGAAATTTGATAGGATAACCAAATTTGTGAAACAAAATCCTTAATTTTTACATTCAGAACGTAAATATTCGTCGACATGAAATATTTCCTGTAAGGAGAATCGCAGTCAAAGTGTTAACATGGCTGGCTGCGAGCGACCAAACACGGTACTTCACGTACTCTGCGACTGCGCGATAAATGTTCACAGGCCGCACCTTCACCCAAATTTCACGAAATCGAACCGCGTGAAAATTACCTCCCCTTCATTATTTACTCCAGGCCAATATAAATTTCCTAATTTAAATGTCGAGTTCCAAGAACCGGCAACCCACATGTGACCTGCGGTCGTTCAACTCGAGTCCGGGAGCGGACGTCTCTATGGAAGACACAAAAAAGTAGTATTACCGTCACAACAAATAGGCGCTCCTCGCTAATGGCAAACACCAACAAACTGGGCCACACAAACTAGATAAACACATTGCTTAGGCTAACAAAGCAGAGGATAGATTGACGTGGACATTTCTTGTAGTATTCACTATGTTATAGCGTATAGAGTATTTACCTGTGGGTTGTTGTCGAGCGAGTAACGTGATTTTGGCTCCCTTAAGTAGCTTATCAAGCCTTCTTAACCAACCAAAATATATAAAAAAAGAAACTTCACGATGCCCTGGCTCTTACTTGCAGAGTAACTCTAGCTTCAATGAATTGCGCAATCACGGACGAACTCGGCTGCTTACATGTGTGGCCAACACTCAAAATCTTGACAATTGTCTCGAATTCAGATGCGAAATCCTCTTCAGAGAATAACACTTTAGTTATTTCTTCAAAGAATTCTCACTTTTATTTAGTTTTTTATTCAACACGTTTCGATGAAGGTGGCTCATGCACCGGTGAGCCACTTCGCTCATAATTAAATGAAGTCGTTGCAGTCCCGGATGTACAGTCGGAGGCCTCTGCTTCGAGTTGTGGCACACTGCCCGGTTCCACTATCAGATTTACTATTTATCAATTTCAATACAGAACGTTCAAAACATAGACATTCCAATGTTTTACAGTAATTGCAGCAATATGACGGTATTTATAGACGGAAATTCACGGTAACAGCCTCATCCCTTTCTCAATATTTTTTTCTTCAGACAGTGGGCAACTTGAACAATTTCTGCTAACAGTAAAAAAAATAATTTGAGTTGGAGCCACAGAAAATTTTAATAACATTGCGAATCCGGAGCCAAAAATTGTTTTTGGAGCTCCACGTCTCTGATCGCAGGAAATGTGTCAAATTTAAAATAGTAGAATCTTAAGTCGAATTCAACCCCTTTTGAAAAAGATCTCACGAGCTGTTACGTGGTCCGGCAACAGTAGTAAGGGGCATTTTTCATATCATACACATTGAAAATCTACATTATTGGTGATTGAAACACTATTCACAGACTCTAACAAATGTTACTTTTATGAACTTATATATGATCAAGTCGCGAGAAATATTAACGTCATAATAAGACCTTGCATTTTGAGCAAATCGAAGCGTGTGCCACGGTTGTAACAGCAGGTGTGTCATCAGACGGGGTTGGTAAGAAGGTGTGTCATCAGACGGTGTTAGTAAGAAGGTGTGTNTGTGTCATCAAACGGTGTTAGTAGAGCAGGTGTGTCATCAGACGGTGTTAGTAGAGCGGGTGTGTCATCGGACGGTGTTCATTTGTTGGTGCGGCGGCTTATATGAGTTGATGAGCAACTGGCTTATGTCAGATGTTCTAAGGATGAGAAATACACTTAATTTTTTTTGGAACCGTTCACTCTACTTTAAGTTTGGAAATTAATTATAATTCGTAAACAAGTGAGTGCATATAGCGTACGCTTGCAGGAACAGGTAACAGGAGATTTTGAACATGAGCACCGCTTGTATTCTTGTGTAACTTGAGAAAAATCAACTTCTAAACTTATTCCGAAGTTCACGATTCACATTGCCTGTACGACTGGATTCGCTGACTTTCGTTGAGCATTGTTGAGCACCTATTTTTTATCGTTTTTATCAGTTTGAGTTTGTAAATAAAACACAAGCCATGTCGACTGATGAATGCGAACGCCAGTGTGTAAGTGAGTCACACTCACAACTCCACGCCAGCGTGTAGGTATGTCACATTTATCACTCTACGCCAGCTGTAGGTGTGTCACACTTGTCACTCCACGCCAGCTGTAGGTGTGTTACACTTATAACTCCACGCTAGCTGTAGGTGTGTCACACTTATCACTCTTCGCCAGCTGTAGGTGTGTCACCCTTATTACTCTACGCCAGCTGTAGATGTCACTTTTTAGCAACTCTACCTCCAGTGCCCGCAGCCGAACTCACCCCGCCACTTAGAGGTGAGGGCAACTTCGTGAGCACATTAAAAATATTCCGGTCGCGCACGGATTCTAAATTCTGGAATTTTGAATTCCTAAATTTTTATTTCTGTAAAATTATTCGGCCATTTTACACTTGATTTTTTGTGAAAAAATTTTGTACGATGAAACTTTGAATAATTTTGAAAGAGCTTATAATGTTTGAAATTAATTGAATCGAAATAGAACGAAATTACATCCATGAGTGCCCACTAATTGTATACCTTGTTTTAAATTAAATCTCTGGTCCAACCAAGGTCCCCCGAAGAAGGGAGCTTCATTTCCGTCTCAAAGGGTGAAAATATATTCCAAAATTGTTTATTTTATTCTTTTGAAATCATACTTCAGGAACATCTTTTAATATAACATCAATATGTTGTATATTTGTTGATCAATAAATTTTGGAAAGTTGTTTCATTTAAAATAAATTTAAGAAATTCTCTCGTGATTTCTTGTCATGAATTTGAAAATCACCGTATATGAATAGAAATATAGACAAAGCCTGCAACATTTGAATGTCTAATTAGAATGTTCAGGACGTCATGTTTCACAGCGGGATTCAACAGAAGGCACGAAACAGAGATGCGCAAAAATCACTTTAGTTGGTATCGGGAAACGAACTTTCACTGAACATCATTTTTACAGATTAGGGTTGCCGCGATATAGATGTTCGTTGTAAGAAATTGAAGAAGATATCATGGTAAAAACTTCTTCACTCAAAAATCGGAAGAGATCAAGCGCTTTATGACAGATTAAGACCTCTCAGAGGGAAGAGGAAGCGTCGAGAAGGTCGCCCGCTGGCTTTCATGTGGCCATGCAGCATCTTATCGCTCAGCTGATGATCAAAGCGGGGCCGCAGCGCTCAGGTGCCTTACCAATGATGTCATTAAAATATCTACCAATTAGTTTTTTAGATGTTTGGGCCACGACTTGATCGGCAAATCTGGCGCTGAGAGCTTGCCAATAGTAACATAATTCACTCGGGCAAGCGAATTAAGGAAGAAAGTTGTTACCTGTCGCGGCAGCGTTTGTGACGAAGCCGAGGCTCATGAGAGATTTTGAAATTCTTCAATCTGACTCATGCTCGGTTACATTGATGCGGCTTTATAATAATGGACTATTTCGATATAGTGTGCTTATTCACAGCGAATAAGAAGAGCGCAACGGCAAATTTTTACACTCAAGGTCCCCAGTTTTTTCAAGAAATCAATTTAAAATAGAACTTTGATTATTTATTTTGGACTGCTAATGGCTATCGAACAGTCGCTTGCTGGCATTATCTCATTAGGAAAGGATATCTTTTTTGGAAGAATAATTCAAAATTCCCATTAGCAGAGCTCGCACCTTGCGCTCGTCAACTTCATCTCGGACTGAAACCGTGGCGATTATGTTAAAAAAAACATTAATGCGAAATGGGTTCGTCATGGCGTGGGTGATTTGATTTGCCTTCTACGGATAGGCACGGAAAGCTGCGCTTTGGGTTGTCGGATGTCTTTGTTAATGTATAAGAGACACAATTTTATTAGCGAGCGATACACATGTTCTAACACTACATAGCATGTGTAGTGTCGATGTGGTGATGTGATGTGATGTGATATTGTGTGATGTGATGAATTGTAATGGTATGTGATGTGGTATGAAATGACATGATGCTAAGTGCTGTGATGTGATGTAATATAATGTGGTGTAATATGATGTGATGTTAAGCGATGTGCTATGTGAAGTTATGAGATGTGATGTAATTAATATGCTGTGATGTGATATAATACGATATGCTGTGATGTGATGTGATACAATGTGCTTTGATGTGCTGTGATGTGATATAATACGATGTGCTGTAATGTGATGTAACACGATGTGCTTTGATGTGAAGAGATGTGATGTAATACGATGTGTTGTGATGTGATATTTTGTGATGTGATGGGCCGTGATGTGACGTAGGACGACATGCCAGGAGTGCAGTACCCAGAAAAGAAACTCCGCCGGCTCCCGTTGCCACATTTCACTCTACTATACTTTTTCAAATCTATTCTACTGAATTCTACTCTAATTTGCTTAATTCTATTTTACTCTACTTTACTCTATTCAACTTTATTGTACTTTATTCTATACATTTATACTCTATTCTACTTTATTCTATTGTTTATTACTCTATTCTACTTTATTCTATTGTTTATTACTCTATTCAACCCTATTCTACTTACTTGTACTTTAATCTACTCTACTCTATACAACCATATTCTACTAAATTCTACTAATTCTATTCTACTGTATTTTACTTTATTTTACTCTATTCCACTCTACATACTGAGTAGAGTCTACTCTACTGTGTCATACTCTACTGAGTTTACTCTATTCTGCTCTGATCTACTTCATTTTGCTTTATTCTACCCTAATCTAATTTATTCTACTCTGTTCACCTCCAGTCCACGTGCATCCATGACCGAGAACGTGCATCTGACGCGCGTCAGCTGCACGAGCTTCCTCCTCCGAGTCCTCGAGCCTTGAACAGAATTTCAAGATTTTACCCCGTTGTTCTCTAATAAAGTTCAGTGAAGTCAATTATTCTTCATACCAATAATTCATAAAAGGAATTTTTCAATAATTGAAAGCTTCTTGTTTCCTCTAATTATGTATTGTTGCGCAGCGGTTCTCAGAAAAAAGTTTTTAAAACAACCTGAACGGATGCAGCTCAAGCTGTATTTTTCAATACAGTCTATTAATAATCAAATTTGTTCCTTTGCAATTTAAACTCACGTGCATCGAGCTAACGTAGAAGTACGTTCAACTCCTTTCCATAACTCAGAGAACTTAGTAGGAAAGTGCCGCACTAGCTTGGGAGGCCGTGTGGGTGGGGGCCTTCTAATGGCCCCCCCCCCCATTTNGGGCCTTCTAATGGCCCCCCCCCCCTCATTTGTACTGATGGTTTGTAAACAAGGTGCTGCAGACAGGGTGCTACAGGCTGGGTGCTTTCCAGCAGAAAATCACCAGGTACTTGAGGTGATGCCAGTGCGTGTTGCAAGAGGTGCAGCAGGAGATTAAGTTGCTGTCCGAGACGCCCCAGAACCGCACTGCATCCTCGCACGCAGCAGCAGCTCTGTCATAAACAACAGACTGCTATGCTATGACTGTGAAATGGTGTGATGTGTAATACGTTAAATCAGTGTACGAATTTACCGTAAAGATTACCTCATATTGAATGAAGTCTATTAATTTTTTAGCGATCAAACTCGTAACGTTGGCTGCCGTAACCTTCGATGAACGCTGTCTGGAAGACTCTGAGCCCACGATAGATAACAGCTCATTGAGAACCGCAGTCTCGATATATTGAAAAAATCCTCCTCTGAGTCACCCTGAGATTCATGTTCAGTCTCATCGGCTGTCGAAAAATTTGGTTACGAAATTCGCAATCGGGATCACGAGAGCTGGTTTTGGTAAAATAAATTATGTACTCCTGTGTAATGATATTACGTATCTTAAGAAACACAGTGAGTCTTCGAGATGTTCTTCAATGGACTATAATCGATTTTTTATGGTTTAAGAGCTGCGACGTCATACATATGAGTCAAAGGGAAAATGTCACAATAGGTTAGATTTTTTGGTCTTGTGAAATTATCGAACTGCAATTTTAACAGATCCGTTAAGTTTGGCTGAGTTTTTATCTCACTATTAAGTTTTATAATTTTCAGTTTATTTAAGTTATGAAGGTACTAGCTATATAATTGAGGAACCTAGTTTATCAGGTGTAAGTCGTGAGCCGTTGTAAGGCCACTGCTGAGCGCCCAGACGTTGCTGGAGGTCATCCAAGGAGTGTCTTATTTGGAACCCTTCTGAACTGAGGTACTGTGAGAGCTGCATCTTTTTATCTGCTCAGCTTATCATGGGATATCTGATTATTTATTCTCTCACCTTTCTCTCATGGAGCAAACGCTATTCAATAACATAAATTTCAGTGATTCAAACTATCGTATAGGGCTTTTATTAGACGATATTAACCACAGGGTTGCGGTGAGTCTTGACGATGGGTCAGTTAACGAATTCTTGCTGAAATTCCCAAGAGTCTGCAAGGATTTATGATTTACTGAAGTTTATTTAGTTTGGAGCCTAGTTCAAGGAGACCAAGTCCTTAAATGCGAATATAGATGTAATTTTGGGTAACTGAAAAAGGGTTTACGAGTTAGAACGTCACATCATTAAGGAATTATCTTTCATTGAAAAATAACACACTTGCAACGGCTGAGTTGCGACTTGGAATTTGATGATTACGGTGAGCACTGCAGTATAAATACGTGTCTGAACTATGCAACTCTAGCTTTGTTCGCTAGCAATAAGGGAGAATTACATCCTGCAGTTCAATGTTGCGTATGTTGAGGAATATGAGATACTAGTGGACACCCCCGCCAAAAATGGCTTGACAAATGGTGTTACTTTCTTTAGATGCCCTCTTATTTACGTAGACCCCGACATGAAATAATATTATCGTCAGTATAACTAATACGGACTTTTTTATCTGACAGTCTTGCAATTAGATTAGGAATTTTCCGGGAATTTTCTCCTATCGAATTCCTTAAGAGCGGGGAAGAGAGACGGATGGACGGACAGACGGATGGACCTACTACGCACAACACTGGGCAATTGTTTAGTGGGATAACAAAATTAGAACAAATTTTATTTACATTTTCTAGCTACACTTAAGATTTTGAAGTACATATATTTCAATTCCAGCAATGTTATGCGTTACAGCTAACATATGTCATTGTACTCTTGTATTTTTTCGCAAAATGTTAACTTTTTGTCAGAGCTATACACTCAGCGGCGCGAACATAGGCATAATTATGCTATTATTATTTAGCGTATCGATCTCCTTGCAATATTTATATTACAGTCCTGTGGACTTTACATATAGACATGATATTTTATAATTAATTCTAGAGGAGAAATTTAGAAGCTTCAGACAGATCGCTTACCAAATAAAACGAAACGAATTAAAGAACGTTCTGTGTTTCTTCAATATCGTCGCGCTTGCAAAACTTAACGGTGCCTCAAGGATGTAATTTGACGCCGGCCCGCTTGCAAAAGAATTCAAGGTGCTGAAGGATGTAATTTGATGCTGTCCTGCTTGCAAAAGACTTCAAGGTGCCTTAAGGATGTAATTTGATGCTGTCCTGCTTGCTAAAGACTTCAAGGTGGCTTAAGGATGTAATTTGATGCTGTCCTGCATGCAAAAGACTTCAAGGTGCATTAAAAATGTAATTTGATGCTATCCTGCTTGCAAAAGACTTCAAAGTGCCTTAAGGATGTAATTTGATGCAGACCCGCTTGCAAAAGACTTTAAGGTGCCTCAAGGATGAAATTTGATGCTGTCCTGCTTGCAAAAGACTTCAAGGCGCCTCAAAGATGTAAATTGATGCCGTCCTGCTCACAAAAGACTTCAAGGTGCCTTAAGGATGTAATTCCTTTCGGGGTAACAAGACAGGCCAATCGATCGCAGGAACACGAATTTTAGAGGAAAGAAGAGATACCAACTTTGTGTAGTGAATTTTTTTGTCATAGTAAAGTTATGACTCATCAAACTTATAAGTCTCACTTAGCAAAGACACCATTAGGTTCAAAACTTGAAAAAAATTCATGGATAGTACCCTTGACATCTGATTTTGAAGTGCTCGTGAATTGGGGAGTCACAGGGTGCTTCATATCTGGTAAGGATCTTATAAACAAATATTCAAAACAATTTGATGTCGTCGCAATGAACAAGGGCTTTGAACTCGTATAATCCCAAGAACTGGATGAATTTTTATCAGCCTGAAATTTTTTAAAAAGTTTTCATGAATCAATGTTGATTATCATAAGGCTAATAGAATTTTTTTATCGCAAACAAGTATGCGGCAAACATGTATGTATGTGTTCGAGGAGTTACAAGTAAATTTAATTTCGGCTGACTTTTAGGCGTAAATCAAATTCTGACTATACGTACTAGACACGCTTCGAAGCCTTCGCATGAAGCCGTGTGTTAACGGAATGCTGAAGAGCAAATGCACAAATGATTTTTTACGTTCTAAAATTTTTGAACGCATGTTTAATTTACCACGCAAACGTTATTTGTAACTTGTACAGGGTGAGGCATAAGAAAAGAAAAGAAATAGAGTAACTTATAAATGTAACATTTTACTTGGTCTAGAGCACCTTAAATCTGCGCTGTGAGCAATAAGATGCGTCACGAAGCATTGCATTTCCTTTCGAATTCCTTCTAATGCATGGAGTAGTGAGGCCTTTGAATCTTCGACAGAGTTGTGAACGCTTGAACATATTCTCGCTTCAGGCATAGATCACATAGAAATGTCCAGTGGAATAAGATTCGGAAAACGGCAGTGACATCGCTTCGGACCAGAGGCTCTAAGGATGATCTCTGCACCAGGCTTGAGTGCCATTCACAGTATGGGCTGTGACATATCCAAGTCTTCCGCTCCGAGGTCTCTATAAAGGATCTCTGCTCTTTGAAGTGTTTAATTGGCTTCTACATAGTCGGTCTAGAAGCTTAAAGGCACCTTGTAGTATCTGAGCTTGGCGTTCCTGCTTGACGCATTTAAGTTATGTTTCCACGTTTTGAAGCTAACCTCATACATATTTCATCCAAAGCAAAGTTATCTATTCACCGTGCCAAATAAAAGTCACGAATAATAGTTATGGATTCTGTTGACCTGAAAAGTGGTTAGATGGTGCACTGAGAAGATATTTACTATCTAAAAAACTTGTTGCCAAATTTGTGCCCCACTCTGTACGTAAAAATATTTGTAAATGCGTTGACAGATATGCACGTGTGGCTTTGAATATTAATCTGCAAAATTAGTGCTCATACAGTTCTCCACAGAAAAATGAAAACATATTGTTGATGCACTTGCTACAATCACCAGACTCAGAAAAACAACGTAAGCGTAAGAGAGGCCTGTAGAAACGTAGCAATGAAAGTCACGAAGAAAAATTCCACGATTAAGTGCCAGGTACTCACTGGTCCTTACGATACACGACACAAGTGTGCAATTTAGTTCACTTTAACAAACATTGCTAACGAATGCAACTCTCGTGTGGAAATAAAAAGTTGACTCTGTGGTTTGATTCTTTGTAAATCATTTCGTGACACTTCATGAACATTTACTGTGTCCTTTTATTCTTCTAATGTGAATAAGTGTAAAAAATTCGATTATCACATCAAATAATGCCTTGTAATAATTAGAGACGGATTATTGAAAAGACAAAGATGACTTTCCGATGATGAAGTACAATTCGAAATATTGTATACGACCCTGAGTGTTGAAATGAATTTTGACCCTGAAAATAAGAATTATAGACAAAGGGATTTAAAACATGAAAAAATTATTTGAAAAATAAAGGATAAAAAGCATAATTAATACAGTATTTTACTATTAGCATTCCCTGCGCATAGATGGATTTCGATACGGATTAAACGCATTACTACGTTCTTAAAGAGCACAACAGACTGTTCTATAATGAACTGTTTAGCAAATAAGCGAAAATTGTCCCTCTGAAACATCAGACACTCAAAGAAGAGAAACGAAACAGAAAATGACGTCATCCACAAAGTTTCACATCATTGTACGATTGCTTCTGGTATCTTAGAATTGAAATCTTTATGAATTAAATATTTTACAGTAAGAAATACCCCACGCACTTTGCAAGAAACAAATTTTAAGAAACAAGTCGAAGCAAATCTAGGGCGACTCCTGGTCACCAGCAACACGGATACGCGCCATGTGACGCATTACACACTAGTGCATAGGATGGTCATCAACCTAATTTATGTATGTCGCACAGTTAAATCTACAGAGTAATTTGCTACTAAATAAAAATACAATTTGAACTTAAAAAGTGTTCATTTGAGCATTCGTCTTGATGTCGCCCAGCATGATCAAAGTATTTCACGTTTAGTGTTTCTAACCTCAGCATGAAATGTGTGAGTGGAGAGCTATCCCTAAAACGCTGACTCCTGTATTTAGTCTTGTGCCTTTTCCTATTTCTTAGTCGATGGCAAAATTGAAAATATAAATTCTTGTGCACGATACGCGATCTTGACACACACTCATAGGGCGGGATAACAGTAAATAATCAAGGCACGAGAGAAGGCAGCTGGAATATTGGGTTGGGAGGTATTTATTAGATAGGAATTCTGATCACAAGCTTTATGGCAATGATAGATGACAGCTCCCCATGCAGCTTGTGAGCATAGGCCAGGTGCTCGTGAACGATGTGGAGAAATCGTATGCTATTAGATAATTTTTGGTAACATGGCTGAATCGGCTGGTTTGACCTACGACTATGCTCGATAAATGAGCCACAGTTAACGGCTGTAATTATACAACGGTGTTGGCAGACATTAAAAATGAAAAGAATGCATATACGAGTACAAGTTCACATCATAAAATTTGTAGAATCCTCTGGCAAAGTCCTCAATCTTTATAGAATCCTAAACATAGTAGTTAGCAATTATTAAAATTGTTTCACGTTCTTAATTTTCTTTAATGGAGTTTCAATTTCCATTATGTTCCCATTCGAGCGCATGCGATTGCCATTCTACTGGAATTTTAATGAGGGTCGGAATTTTAGAGACCCAAGTTTTTCGCACGACCATGACGATAAACCCTTAACGAACTATCCCGAGATATCTCGTGGCCGTGGTGGTTGCATTCACACGGTCACTGTCCGCGGTTACACAGACCGTGTGGATGCGCTGCCTACCTCGGGCTAATTCATTAAACCCTAAAATACAAAATTTGTTCGCGTTTATCGTGAACGTATGTCCCAAGGAGGGCATCGTAAACAAAACTTTGCTGCGACAAACCTAGCATTGGTCCGAGATCACTTTATAATTGAGCACGTCAGGGGCGAAGTCAATAGTGCACATCACATGAATTAGATTTTATATGTTTAATTTTGATCGTAAAATTCATACACTTCGTTGCTATTACCACGCATGGCACCTCAGAATGCTCCTTATTCATTAGGAATGGACTTAGTTATGATCCTCTGAGACGAAGAGTCCTCTTACAGGAAGAAATAAGGAGACAAATCGGATGCGTAACATTTGTTTGACACTCTGGACAAGACTTCGAATCATCATTAGGAATTTATTTGACATATACTGTATTATGGAATGTTATCCTTAATTTAGTATCAGGATTGTAATTCGTAAAATTTTTCGTCTTATTTCTCTTCTGCTGAGTACTGCAAGAACTGTTGATGCTAATTTCAAATATTGGAAATATTTGCACATTCTCTAATGTTAGGCCTGCGGTACAGAGATGAGCGGCACTGCATCACTCAACGTTGTATGAAGAATGCACATTGAGAGTAAATGTAAAGTAGATATTTAGCCGCGTCACGTCCAAGTGAGGTGTCCAGACGTACATCTCAGTCTGCAGTGGGTGTCTGAAAAAATACCCGTAATCTCCACAGCCGCATGTTATTGAGCGTATTACGTTCATATTACTTTCACACAAAACAATTGCAAAGGAGGACCACTTTTGATGCCTAGCCGTGAATGATTTAGCTCGAGAAATATGATAAAGCTTGCGGCGCTAAAAGTAGCTCCAGTGTGTGTTCCTAGCCATTTTGGGACTATGATGCTTTTTTGAACTGATTTACCAACTGTGACTGTTTACTGGTGAGCGATCATGTCTGATTTAAGTAACTCACCTCATTAAAGAGAATTAACGGTGATACACACGGTCGTGAGAACGTTGACTCGATCATTTTAAGATCCATCAATTCACTTTCGACTAATTTTTCTTAATACCTATTATGGAATGACTGTGAAGACGTAGTTGAATTCTTTATCGCTTTAGTTCGGTACTATAGCATGACCACATTCAGGCGGTTTTACTTCAGACTGCTCTATAGCAGTCTGGTGTACAGCAGCGGCGCACTTATGCAGCTGGTATAGAGGGCAGAACTCCCCACGCAGCCACACGGGACTGCCACACGGCCTGGTGTACAGCAGCGGCACACCTATGCATCTGGTATAGAGGGCAGAACTCCCCCACGCAGCCACACGGGACCGCCACACGGCCTGGTGTACAGCAGCGGCGCATCTATGCATCTGGTATAGAGGGCAGAACTCCCTCATGCAGCCACACGGGACCGCCACACGGCCTGGTGTACAGCAGTGGCGCACCTATGCATCTGGTATAGAGGGCAGAACTCCCTCACGCAGCCACACGGGACCGCCACATGTCGATTTAGTGGCGTCATTCATCGTTCACTGGTACTTGCATGCCGCCGCTAATACTGTGGCTTGATTCGTAATTTTAATTCGCTTAATAACTTACACTGGCAAAAATCTCCCATGTACAGGGTGGTTAAATTTGAAAGGCCAATGTTGATTTTGATCAAAACACAAATTAGGTTCATAAAAAGCCAGAATAACTTTAACGCGTTGCTCGATTGTGTATCTTACCATGGTTCAAGTTGAATTAGTCTGAAATAGAGAAATGTCAAATTAAATGTAGAAAAAACTTGACGTTTAGATGTGGTTCACATTCAAATGTAAAGGGTGGTTACAATTTAACCACCCTTTACATTAATTCCGTTTTCAGTTAACCTACTATGTATCATATCCTCCATTTGTGAGAACAACGGCAATTTCTTTCACACGTTCAGCAGAATGACCAGCAGGGCTCCCGACGAATCAGATCTGTTAAGGACATGCATATTGGTAAACATTTACAAAATTAATTCCAGGACTCAATTAAAAGCGAAGCGTAAAAACTGGAAGATACTCAAGTGCACTCTTGATCCAATGAAAAACGTCGTCTTTGCCTGCCTATGTGATGAAACAAGTACATGCATCGTGACAAGCGATTTTGTTTGTAAAATGATCTTCTTATCTAAGAGTGCATCACTTTGTTCCTACAGTAACCTAACTGCTTGTACGCTTTGGATCAAAATCGTATTTTTTTGATTGGTTTTACAGTGAATCGGTATAAAGTTTAAAACCATTCGTTTTTTGGGAGAGCGATACTAAATTCCCGTCGAATTTACAGAATGAGAAATTCCATAAACTATTACTTGATGGTTTATGTCTCGCCGACTTTTAGGGAATATTTCAGCTTTGAGATTAAAATTTGTAGAACAAATTTTTGTCCGGGAAAAGTATGTCCTCACAAGATAAAAATTCAACAAAGTTCGTTAATCTACGATATTTACTGCCTGAGATGTCAGTGAAATTAGAGTCATGATCTGGGATCAAAAACATCTAATAATTTTAGTAAGTATTGAAAATAATACAAGCATAACTAGAGCAAATTAATTAGACATTAACAGTTATATCTTGGATATTTTTTCCCATGGAGGTAAATATCTCGACGCACTGTTACGAACGATGACGTGAGACACGGAGATTCAAGTACAGGGTGGCGCCCATGAGTAAAGTACCCTGTATATGTACAGCATTGTTGCATTCCGTATGACTGAGAATTAACTTTCAGCCCCCCACAACCCTTAGGGTCACTAATTTCATGTTTCGTTTGAACATATAATGATTCTTCCTTATTTTTCAACAAATATCCCAAGCCAAAGAAAATAATTCACTTATTTCTGTCCCAATGAACCGTGACCACGACACGATGGAACAATACTTATTTTATGACTGAGCTGTGATTTCGGAATTTCAGCCCTTAGTTATAACTGAAGAGCGCGCACGGTTTCAAACAAGCGAGATGACCAGGGTTTTAGTATTATATCGATAAGAAGCTCAATAAAGACTACTCAGAGCGCAGCCAGCCAGCGGCGCAAGAAAAAGCGCACAATAAGGCACAGTGGCAGAAGGAATAGCAGCGAGAGGCGGTGGATTCTTCTTTGGCTGCCGTTATTTGTGTTTTGTAGCTGCATAGTTGAGGTTCTGCCAGCTCTGCCTTCACACTCTCACGGCTGCCCGGCCTCTCTGAGCAGCCTCCCGCCACATGATACAACGCCACCCATCACATGATACAACGCCACCCATCACACTCACCACACATATCAGTCACATGCCACACGACGACCCATTACACCCTCTACACAAACGCGCCACATGATTCGCCACGCATCACAGCTTCAGCACACATCCGCCACATGATACACTGGCACCCATCACACTCGCCGCACACATCCATCACATGATACACCGCGACCCATCACACTCGCCACACACATCCATCACATGATACACTGGCACCCATCATACTCGCCACACATCCATCACATGATACACTGGCAACCATCACAGTTGCCACATACAACCGTCACGTGATACACTAGGACCTATCACAGTCGCCACATACACCCGCCACATGATACATTGGCACCCATCACAGTCGCCACATACACCCGCCACATGATACACTGGCTCCCATCGCACCTGCCACATGGTACACTGGCACCCACCACATCCACCATATGGTGCACGGGCTCCCATCATACCCACCAAATTTTATACTGGCACCCATCACACCCGCCTCATGATACACTGTCAGCTAACGATAGCTCATTTGGTCACCATATCCAAATATTCTCATATCTCAAACTCAGTAAAAACTTAAGAATTCAATACAGAATAGTGAAAATAGGCGTTGCACGACTTGGATACGATTTGGGAAACAAAAATAAAATTACAAGATGTTTCTCCTTAATACTTCCACCAAATCTTTTAAAAAATTTGCAACATATATGTTGCAACATATGTTGCAAAAATTTGCAACATATATGTTGCAACATATGCAACATATATGTTTCGTTGATGTTGGGCCTCGTAGAAGGGACAGGTATCCCGACCCATTGTGTTCACTTAGTGCCTAGTCGGACGCATGCGAGCGTTGAGAGCTGAGGCATCGTCGATCCGACCTCACCCACTTGACGTTGTTCGGAAGGAACAACACAGCACAGCAGATCGTGCTCTCTGATGTCATCATCAGGACTCCACGAAGATGAAAAGTATGACCTGTTGTAAGCGTGTCGTACTGATAGCCATAAGCGTATTTACAAGCATTTTACCAATTGTCTTTCATAGGAACTGAAATCTCTTGAGAAAAAACTTCCAAGAATATAACGGATTATGTGAGTTGATGATTATTTAGAAGTCCCTGTCCGGATTTGGAGCTCATTTCCTCTCCCACTTGCGACGTACATCGTGAGGCCCTTGTGAAGGCTGCCCCACTTGCGATGTACATCGTGAGGCCCTTGTGAAGGCTGCCCCACTTGAGACGTACATCGTGAGGCCCTTGTGAAGGCTACCCCACTTGCGACGTACATCGTGAGGCCCTAGTGAAGGCTACTCCACTTGCAACGTACATCGTGAGGCACTAGTGAAGGCTGCTCCACTTGCAACGTACATCGTGAGGCCCTAGTGAAGGCTGCCCCACTTGAGACGTGTATCTTGAGGCCCTAGTGAAGGCTGCACCACTTGAGAAGTACATCGTGAAGCCCTAGTGAAGGCTGCCCCACTTGAGGCGTACATCGTGAAGCCCTAGTGAAGGCTGCCCCACTTGAGACGTACATCGTGAGGCCCTAGTGAAGGCGCCATGCGCACGGCCCCTCTACGGTCCTGTCCCCCAGCAACTGCCCAAAAATACGTGGTGTGGGTGCAACGCTCGAGCCTGCCTCCCCCATCGATTGCCCTGAGTTCTTTGCGTTGATGTTGTCATATTTTTGTCTTGAAGGCTTGTCTTTGTTAATGGTCCTCTGGAGTGTCACTGCAATTGATTCTCAAACTCATATTCGGCAATACATAGGTTACTTCGAATATAACAGTGCTATAAAATTAAATCGCCTTGATGGTGTTTGTTTCCATGGAATTCTTATAACGTCATATTCACTGCAAGCCGTACGACAATTTAATTGGTCTTAAGTTCAACAGTCGGATTTATGAATGAGGCAAACATGAGTTTGCAGGGACTCAGCCTCTTAGCTCTGAGCCACAGTTCGAGGCTTGTTTACCTCAAACCATGTTGCGTGCGTCCGTTGCAAATTCGAGTCCGATGTTTTATACTAGTGGGAAGTGTGGCTGTGCTTACATATAATACTCCGTCCTTAAGCCTTTTTGTTTCAAATCATGCACTCTCCATTACAGAATCTTGTCAAATGATTCGTCAAAAATTGATGTATTAAAAAGAGACAAAAAGTGCTGCGCGTGCAAGCTCTCTCCACCTCAGCGACGTTGCCAAATTCACAACCTCTTGCAAGTGGTGTGGCACAGGTCGCGAAATTTTCTGCTCACATACAGCAGACCTGCTAGAAAAAGTATCGTATCGGGCAAAAAAAATTCAAAGTTCTTACTACTGGGCAGTGTCGTAATTGAAAGGGTTCAGCATTATGATGCTAAAACTATGAAATTGATAACACTGGGGAACACTCATTTTGTTGCATTAAG
>VOMN01071394.1:0-10069 GCA_014899125.1 Orchestia grillus | reverse complement strand
GGTAGCTGGGGGAAGAGGGACTTTGCCGGCTTTGAAAATGAATTAGCTTTGTGGAGAAGGGACCAAATTCACGCATGTTAGTTTGGCAATGGTGTACTTGCAAGATTAGTGATGCTAGATTGGTGATGGTGTGGTTGTTAGATTGGTGATGTTAGGTGTTGTATTGGTGATATTAGGTTGGTGCTGTTAAATTAGTGGTAGTGTCGTTGCGTAGCAGTTTTGGATGTAGGCCGCGTCACAAGCTTGCTAAGAAGTTGTCCTGGTGATCATGTGTATGGTTACTTTAAATCTCCAGGCTACACCTGCTCAACGTATTCCTACGATTCTTCGATACTGGATGGTAAACAAAAACGTATCTTTTATAAATGAAATCATTTTTGTTACAAAGTTCTTTAGTATTGAATTCTAGAATCAAAAGCAAGGATTAGAAATAAACTATTCTTAGCAGTGGAGATGGAGAGCGCGAAGGCTTTCGAGGTTTGCCAGCCTGCATCTGTGCCCATTGTGTCCTGCTGCCCTGCCCATCATGGTCAACCTCTAACGCTCAGTATATACAATATTCTCAACTTCTATAAACGTATTGTCCATGTTCTATGTTCATGATGTTGTTTCGACTCGGCATCTACTTCGCATAGGTAACCTACTTCATCGAAACTACCGGATTTTATACTAACGAATCCGTTTTTGTAATACTTTATCGTAGACTTTTTCTGGGTAGGAATCAGCATGTTTTGGCATTCGTCAATACGTTGCAGACAAGGAGAGGGACCACTTCCCCTCTGCCCTGCGGACATGAGGGAGTTAGAGCAGCCGTGTGACCCAAAATAAGGTGATGGCAGCGCGCATCCTGCAACGGTACGTTCTGTAAATCTCCTGCGTGTTGTGTGGCTTGCGTACTCTTTGAATTTTTTTTCTGATATTTTCCCATTTTTGATTGTAAAAACCTATTCCAATGGGAGGGTCGCTTCAACATAAGTTTTGCGTCACAGATTCCGATGAGAATGAGCCGAAGCTCTAAGCGTTCGACCTTGCTTTATTTTATTTTATTTTCCTATTTCCTTCCTGGTGAACTTGCTGTTCAAGAGGAACTTGGCCAAGCTGTGAATGTGCATTATCGCTGTTTTAAAAGTAGCACGAGCTTTTTATACTTAGCAACGAACAGAAATAGAAATCGAGGAAGCATATTCGGATTTTCAATGAAGTGGTGGAATTTAATAGGTCTATTTTTTCGAGTTTTAAATGAGATGCAATAAATTTTCCCTTAGTCCGTTTTTACGTTGTAGGTACATATTTCTATATTTCCATAGTTTTCCTAGTCAGTTCTAATCATTTTCAAACTATTGAAGCGTCGCCGCAGTGCAAACGTAGCTGCTAGGATTTTAAAAAGCTGAACTGAAGATTTCAAAGCTTGAAGTCAGAACTTCAATTACAACTCTCTTTGATGGTTGTATGATGTGTACTTACACAAGTTATAAGTTGGTAATCTTTCACTCGTGAGATGAAAGTGTATTCCTTAACTGAATAAAATGTCTAACTCCTCTTATACGAAGCAAGTGCGTATTTAATTTTCTGTCACATTATGAGCAGTAAAAAGCTACTGAGGAGTGCACAGTAAGAACATTGAGTATGTTGAAGCTCCCCTGTAGGTTCGTGGGGCGAGAACAAAGATGATTCGACCGTGGAACTTGGTTTTGTTAGCGCTTTCGTATTTGACGTGAGGACTCCGTCAGAGTTTGCTCAGGCCCATCTTGTAGAGCTTGCGTCCCAGACTTCCTTGGGGCCGTGTTTGTCCGTCAAGTTGTCTCGCTTTTGTATCGAAGACCAGCACTGGCGCTTGGGCATGTGCGAGTGTGTGCCCGAGCTAACTTTACTAAGTACCGCACGTATGAACTAAACTTGAGTAATGCTGTGCGAACTGAACTTAATGATTACTGCACGAACTGAAATTGAGTACTATGCACAGTAGGAACTACAATTCAGTAGTGCTGCACGAACTTAACTTAATTATTACTATACGAAATAAAATTTATAAATACTATGCTAACTTAAATTTATTTATACTGTACGAACTGAAATTGATGGATACTGTACGAATTAACTAAAATTGAGTTGCGGTGTACAGACTGAAACTGATCGGTGCTTTACGTACTTTAGATCGATTTACCTAGATCCAACTTCGTGGATCCCTCCTCCTGAAACCCTCCTGGATCTCTCCTCCTGGATCCTTGCCCACCTCGACACTGCCCACGTGACCACAGCGGAGGAGCGCGCACCCGCCAAAGCTCCCCAGCTTCCTCGCATCCCTGACGTGCTTCGGACAGTCAGGTCGGATGGCCTATTCCTGCCTTTCTCCATAACTGGCTGACTGATACATTTAAGCTGGACGCAAATTCCCTGTTGCCAAAGGATTTTCTCATGCAAAGCGCCATGCTGCATTGTGATCATCACCAAAACTTAAACCTCAAGACAATCTAGCTTTGCAGGTGTAGGCTTACTGTAATTAGTGTCATTGCTTCAGTCTGAGAGGCTCCTATTTTGGGCAGTTGCTCCTTTTAATTCAGGCCAAACGTACGTCGTCTTATTATCGTGGCATTTTATGCATGCTAGAGAGGTATAACAAAATAATTTGTGATTGTCGTGTGGTATGTGACCGTCAGGGTTCCGTGTTTGAACATGGCTGCTTCAGATAACTTCAAGATAAAAAAATTCTGAACAATGTTCCACCACGTAGTTGGTCTGCATAGATTCGCCAAGGTCGATAAATTCAGTCTATTGGAGGCTTTTAATACGTAAAGTTCTCGATTTGCTCTCAAGAATTGTTGCTAGGCTATGTTGGCGCAGTGTTGGGGATACCAGATCACTTACATCAATTTGGTTGGCCTTGCAAGCAGAACCTCTGCGTGTCGCCTCTTCAGGTTCATTTTTAGACCTATTGGATGAAGTTTTATGCGCGTGCAATTGTTAAGCGAGACATGTCGGTCAAATCGCGTCATCCTCTCCCAACGCAAGTCACTTTTTAACGATCAAGTGACAAAAAGAGCGTGTAGCTCGAACCGTTCGCGTCACTCGCGAGTTACTACTCCAATGGCAAGGTGCTAAGCGTCTGCTCATTTATGTGCGTTGGTACAAAGGAGAATTGCTCAGGCTCCGATGCATTATTGTGTTGACGCAGCGTTCTGTGTCACTTTACTGCATCGTTGCGCTCTAGTTTTGTGTATCTTAATTAGTGCTAAGGCAGACTCGGTGTTAATATCCTGACAACGAAGTTTTTACTTGGTGATTGATACAAACGTAGTAATCTGCGTAAAGGTACTAATACCAATTTTTTTCCAAGATACAAGATGCTATGCTACACGCTGTCGTCTCACTGGTTACGGCACCTCAGCCATAGACTGGCCTTCGGGATTCCTATCTTCCTTGCCCGCTTTGATTCTCTTCATTTTATGCCATCTTTGCTGATTAATTATTCTTTATCTACTCTTACATTTTTTCTTAACATGCTGTTTCTTGAGAGAAGCTTGTGTGGGAACACACCTTGTGCAAAGATTGTACGTTTTCTAAAGTCTATAATAAATTGTCCCATCTTTTCGCTCTTTGGTATATTTCATGAGGCTAGTGAGCTTTCGACTAATTAATAAACTGAACTAAACCAAGATGCAGGAGGTATGATGTATTGCCCGTGATTTCTTCCACACACGGTGAGCTCGGTGGGTGCGAGCTGAAAGAACACGATTGTGAAGGAAAAAATTCATGCAGAACTTTTTAGCAAGTTGAAATTAGTTTTTAGCAACTTGAGATTAGCTTTTAGCAATTTGAGATTAGCTTTTAGCAACTTGAGATTAACTTTTAGTAACTTGAGATTAGCTTTTAGCAACTTGAGATTAGCTTTTAGCAACTTAAGATTAGTTTTTAGCAACTTGAGATTAGTTTTTAGCAAGTTGTGACTAGTTTTTAGCAAGTTGTGACTAGTTTTTAGACATTTAACATGAAGTTAGTTTCCTTATTTTTACTTCAGTCATTTCCGAGCTACAAAACATCAGAACGCACGAAAGAACAAAGCGGAAGAGAGGTGTTAGGTAAATGTTGCTCCTGGCGACGTATGCAAAAATTTGACGTGAACGTGCATTTAAAATGAAACTTCTTCGAGCGAAACTTGTCACGGATATTTGCTTCACATCTGATTGAACACTACAATCCTATGTTGGTACACATGTTGTTGCAATTTTTGCTTTTTGAAAATAAAGGTTAAGAGGAGAACAAAAATAAAGCTATAGAAAGAGGATGAATACCACATGTTTCATGTGAAATTCAAACAAATATTGTTATGATGCGAGTGTACGGCTCAGATGGCTACAATGTCTTGCAACCCTACGATGCGTAGGCTCGAACAAATTGCACAGAACACGAAGTGAAGTAAATATATTTACCTGTAGATTGAGAATCACAGTTTACCGCCGATGTGCTGGAGCATTAAACCTCGTCGCGGAAAAAAACTCGTCATGGAACTGTGAAGTATTTATTCTGAGAATTTTCTGAACACAATGGATTGCGATGTTGAGGATTTTGAGCAACGTATGGGAGGGAAAATTTACTCTCGATGGTAAAGTTCAAAAGATAGTTAAGATAAAAAGGTTTTTATAGGAAGTTATTACAGTACCAAGACATCACCCTCTCTGTTGATGGAACCCCTTATTGTGGCCTTACGATTGATGGAACCCTATTAACAGTACTGTATATCAAGCTGCATTGTAGGATAATTAAGATTTTACAGAAATATTAACGTATAAACAAGCATAAGGCTTTTTAAAACTTAAATAAGAAATTGCGCTGCAGTAAGTTTTTAATCATGTCAAAATTTGAAAATCAATATTGAAAATACAAAGGCGAGGTTATCGAATCGTAATTGGTAGCTATTGATTTCTTTGTGAGAGTTATTTTTAATTAACAAAATGTACTAGAGAATTGCCGTCAAATCGGCAGTACAGAATAATTAAATCAAGAAAACAACAAGCACTCACTTCGAGAGATACATAATCAAGAAATTTCGAAATCAAGGGAATAATATAGAGCTCAGACTCAAGGCTGACTTAACGTATATCACAGCCACGGCAGGTGAGGCCTGACAGACCCAGCTGTGCACTAGTAACCAGCTGAGAGAAGAGGTAGATGAGGCCTGACAGGAACGTTCAGTCGCCACCGTCGAAATTCTGACGTCCGGGACGTGAAAACATCTCAATTGTGAGAGTTGTAGAGGATGTGCTTCGTTTAATCAATGAATAAAACTGACAAAACTAAACACTAAATAGATGTGTATGGGTGTGTTTGGCTATGAAGTGCAAAAATTAACATCGTGCAGTCGTGCTAAAACTAAGTTGTTCAAGTGTTTTTTTTTGTTATGGTTTGGGCTCCATGGAGTACTGATTAGCGTTAGGTCCGCAGCTAGGAAGTCAGGGTTCGATTCCCGGCTCAGGCACTGATTTTCACATAACCAGGGAGTACTTCCCTTGAAAAAGGAAGCTTAAACCACACATCCCTCACGCGCCAGTAGTTTTAAAGTATTAAAAATCCAACGGTAAAACGTGTTGGGATTTGCTTACTTTGTTTTCTGCACAGAATTGAGGCTTATCATTTTGTATTGGATGAGCCATGCATTACAATTAGCAGGAGTCAACCTTGCTGTCATTTTTTTTTAGGTGTTCTGCCTTGAATACCTTGAAGATATTTGGGCTTTCACGTCCGGGCCACACTGGGGTGCCGCTGCTTTGTGTGCATGGTGTGCTTTGGCATATCCGGGAGCTGTTGAATGAGACCGTTTCCCTCTCCCGTTTCTAATAAGACCGTTTCTATATCATACTTCAGAATGAATTAAAATGTAAAATTGAAAAAAAAATATCTTTGGCTTAGCAATAGAAGAGTTAGGAAGCACTATGAGCTCTATTTATTTTGTCAGTCTTAACTAGTTTTCCTTTATTTATTGCGCAATATGATTCATTGAACTACATTACTCGTTGGAAATCTGTGCGACTCGTACATCTCGTGCTGGGCTCTCCGAGTTTTATGCACTTGGCTGGAAGCGAAGCTCGGCTCGTTTTATGAGGCGTAATTCCGTTTCGAGTCCAAGCTTGAGTGAAGCTGCCGGTGCTTGGACCGCATTTCATCTGGAGCCGGACGTGCATCTCGGCGTGCGCTGAGTCTGAGGCTTCGAGTTGTGCTCGTGAGCCTCATAGGGCGGCACGGAGCCGGCACGTTTGCGTGCTCTTAGGACGAGACTCGGACAGGCAATGGCAACAGAAACGAGCCGAGTGGTCGTTACCAGGGATGGTCGTACGCGCTCTCATTGGCATGGCAACAATGGCATGGCAACATTGGCATGACTCGGACAGGCAATGGCAACAGGAACGAGCCGAGTGGTCGTTTCCAGGGATGGTCATACCATTGCTAGGATCCTTTGCGTGTTCTTGTGGAACAGCTAGCATAGAAAATAGAAACAGGGACGAACTTAGCGTACGAAGGGCTTCCACACAAGTTCCATGCCGCCTCATAAAACCAGCAATTAATTCTTTAACCCTTATTTAGCTGCCAATATTGTATGTAAGCATTATTTTAAGATTTAGATATTACTTGAAATATTGTTTTTGTCATTATTGTCACCTCATTATCAGCCGTTTAATAATAATCATCATTATCTTCATTTTTTCAACAATTTGATCATGACCGTCGTGGCAGACATCCTCGATGTGGAACAATTTACATTTAATATATAACTCTTTGAGTGCTCGCAATGCCGCGCTACGCTTTTCGCAAAGGCCGTCCCTGACACAGGCCCCCGTCCAGGACGCGAGACCACGTGAGTGCACAATTCTCTGGACGCCAAGTGTAGCGTGAGTGTCGGGACAGACGCGCCCACACAGGAGGTCACTGTGGAGTTTAGCGACGGCCTCTACGGTTGTGACTGATCGTTGCCACCTATCCTTGCTGCCATTCGTTGCGACCCTCTCACTGTAACGACCCTCTCTCATTGTGACGACCCTCTCTCACTGTAACGACCCTCTCTCATTGTGACGACCCTCTCTCANACGACCCTCTCTCATTGTGACGACCCTCTCTCATTGTGACGACCCTCTCTCATTGTGACAACCCTCTCTCATTGTTACCCTCCCCCTTTCATTGTGACTTCTGTTTCGCCCCGCTCCGTGTCATTGCAACTCTCGTTTTGATGTAGCATTGCATTGCGACTCTCGTTTTGATGTAGCATTGCATTGCGACTCCCTATTCCAACCCATAATTCCGTTTTCCATCTCTATGAAGCCCTTTCCGCTGCGATGTCTCCGTCCGTTTTGACGTCAGGAAGATCCTGATGGCTCGACTCGATTGCCCGGAAGATACGAGCGAATTTACAGCTTGGAGGGCCTGCGCTGTGCTCTACGAGTTGGAGTGTGAGGGTGAGGAGCACCGCCGTTTTGTCCGCTCCGATGAAAGACCGCTTCCTGCCGCTCGTTTTTTTTTGTGGCACGGTGCCTTTTATCTGCGTAAGTACATGAGCTTCTGGAGCGATTTATTCGAAGTGAGCTCTCAATTTCAAGTTTTGCTCGGGCACTAATGTTTATCGTCAGATCGTATCGCGCTCGTTTTTTATCGGATCTCTGGACCGATCTTTGCTGGGTTGGAATTTTCTGCCCTTGGGAGATCGGATGCTTTGTTGAATTGCTCCTGATTGGAATCTAAGAGCTTCTTAATTAAATCTGTGAACATGTGATTGTCTGTGACCACAATCGAATATCGGTTAATTGCTACATTCTTTGTACTTGAGGTAATTAGAATAAACGTCGCCGCTGGAGATTGATGCGGCTTGTGCTTGTGTAGCTGTAATGCGGCAGGCCAGGCCAACCGCGCCCGCCTCAATTTACGCTTCATTAAAGTACCTGAGGACCATAACTCTTGCTCAATAGCGTGCGCTTCAAATTACCGCTGCTTTCAACGAGCTCTTCATTGCGCATGAGCTTTGCTCTATCGACGGTGTCTTCATTACTGAGGGCTCGAATAACTCTGAAATATCAGAGCATTCCGACTGATGCATTTGAGCTTGCCCGCCGCGGCATGCTCTTGACATTGCTTCTGCTAATCCCACGGTGCCTGTTGAGCTCTTTTTTGAAGCCATTCATTCGCTAAGTTTGCTTAATTCGGGCGGGCTACATATCCCTGCCTTAGAACTCGGGCTCGACAAGCAAGATTTCACATTCGACAATCGTACTCGAGGAATATGCAGGCAATGCTGATTAGTTATTCAATCGTTTTTGCAATTGCCATGCTTATTATCTTGTTATTGATAGTGTTGTGAGTTTAGCATTATCTTTTTGGTTTTTATTGAGTGCATGTCGGACGCCGAACAGGGACTAGGTAACTCTGAACATCCTCCCTATCTGATCCCAGTTGTCTGGCTCCAATGGATGTATCAGTTGATCGCTGCCTCAGAGTGGCAATCTAAAATCATGCTTCGAAAGTATAAAATGGGGATAAAATTTACCTGCGAATATTTTAGCTTGCTATAGATATTCACTATATTGTGCACCATTCCTACAGTGTTTGCGCTTCGAAATTGGATCACCTGAGTTGGGATGGTTAGATTTAGTGCACAAATTCGGAGGATGGGACAGCCTTTGATTTTCTGTACAGTGGGCGAAGGTTTTACTGAATGAGACATCGAAAAAACTTGAAATTATTTCGGTAATGGGAACAAGACTCGTGGAGCTCGGTACGCCTTCACAAATTTACAAATTTCTTTTGACAGGAGCATGTAACAGCAGCCAGCTGGGAAGAGCTGGAGTAGACAGCTTTATACAAAATACCTCAAAATGTCATTTATTCAACGTGAGCAACTTAAGCGTAAAGTGTGAATTCCGCCTTCCGTGCTACTGATTTTTTTTCCCCGCGTTTACGGTCTTTCCCTCCATTAAGAGACAGACCACTTCCATCCCATAGTCACATCGCCACGTCCCCGTTTGTCGTCGAACAGTTGTACCTGTGGCTCATTAATTTCTACGTACAACACTGGCCGAGCTTCTGTTCACTAACCCAAGAGTCTTTTTAGAGGCTGAGTACCAATCAAGTTGTCGGGGTCTCGCACTTGCGCTGCCTCATCGCGCCTCCTCTTTTTTTTGTGCATTTACCTACAAAGGAGACGCGGAGGCCTGCCGCTCGGCCTATCTCCGCGCCATCAGATCTGTTGCTCATGTACGTCGCGAAAAGCTTCTTCTTGTCGTGCTCATGCATATTCAAGTGAGTTCCACTCTCTCTCTCTGTGTACATCCATCTAGTTATGTTTATGTACGTCCTAATGCATGAATATGTATATTTTAGAAGCATGCCTTGTGTCTTTTCTCGTGGATATTGAAGCGGATTTTTCTGCACTACCCGCCCCATGACAGAGCTCGCACGCGCTCTGCTGTAGCTCCGGACGTGTCATTTCTGAGGCACAGTCCTAGTTCCATTCTCTTAACACTTTGACAGCGACTCTCCGTATAGGAAATATTCCAGTTGATAAATATCTCTGTTGTGAACTTAAAAACCAGCGATTTTTTCACGAATTTAGTTATCACATTAATTTCCCTTCTCATCTAAGCTGGCATACTCGTGTATTGAATGCAAATTTCATGAAAACGTAAGAAGTTGTATTCATACAAGTTACTTCTTTCGTTGGGTTATATGATCATGTGTACCATACATGGCACAAATGGCAGTCCAAGTATTAACCCACATTGTAAATTCAAATCCTGAGTTATTCCTGAGTCATTTTAAGTCTCATTCTTTTAAACCACATTCTAAGTCGCATTTCTGATATTTTTACGCCCCTTTTGTACCGCCTTCATCCGAGTTCTTATTGCCGTCTGGATTGTTTTCAGCGCATCTTCAGGACTCGGCCACCCTCGGGGGATAGGTAAGATGAACGAGCGATTCTTTGCCCTTTGAGCGCATGAAAAGTTTGCCATGTAAACTGGAAATGAACCTCAAAGTGGAAATGAACCTCAAACTGGAAATGAACCTGAAACTGGAAATGAACCTGAAACTGGAA
>VOMN01071391.1:0-14908 GCA_014899125.1 Orchestia grillus | reverse complement strand
CAAGTCATTGTCCTGAGACTGCACTTGGTGCCAAGAAATACATATGAGTTTCATGAAGATATGGGTTCAAGAATATGTAGTGGCGAAATCTATTCAGGGAGTACGGCACTGATGTAGAGAGTCAATAAAAAAGTCAGATGAAGTATTCTTCCTTCTTTTGTTGATGATTTTAGTTTGAACAGAGAATCAAAAAACGAAGGTCGTCTAAAAACACCTAATTTCGAACAGTGTCCCAGCATACCTAAACGTGGGGTTAGACAAAAATTAAATTAAATTATTAGTTAGCTTAAAGCTCCCTACCCGCAAGAAATGTGATCGAGTAAAGAGTAGGGACCATTTAGCATGGGCTAAAAAGAACGGGGAATCTATGCACAAGGTGTGCTCCTATGATTGACTATTGATTATAAGTTAGTATAAAGCACCCTATGCACATGAAATGTGATATAAAGAGAGCGATGTGAAGAAGGGACCATTTAGTACGGACTGTAGAAAAAGTAGAATCTAAACACACGTGTGTTCCCATACCGGATTCACTACGCATAAAAACAGTGCCTAGAATAAACAAGAAACGATAAAGAAGAGATATCAAAGAAGGTGTGAAATTTGAAATAAGCAAAAGGGCACGAAAGATAGAAGTCCAAAATACCTATTTATAGCTGAGGGAACCCAACAATGCCCACCTGGGACCGTCATTCCCATAGAACACGATAGACAAACCCACCTAACCCTATCCTAAGTCTTCTGAGAAAACATGCAGAACTATTCATCGTAACCCATACTTCTTGAATTCAACTGAAAAATACAGTAAAGGTTTCTGTAGTTGGAAAAAAGACCCCTCATGAACATTGCCCTGAAAATGAACAGCATGGTGCTGCTTATTGTAAGTCCACGCCTTCACGACCTCCATTGGAGCACCGCTTTGGGATAGGGCTGGTAAAGTGAGATACAAAACTATTTTGCAGGACTTAGGTTGGTGATATCAAGAGAAGGGGTGAGTTACGTTCATATTTTGAATCATAACAAAAAATTATCCGAATGGCAGTTTACAAATATAGGCTTATCGACAGATTCAATGAAATTATAAAAACTCTAAATAATTTGAAAGATTGAATATTTTAAGGGCACAGGTAATATTTGAAATAGAGTTAAAATTTAACTTTAACGCCGTTCGCTATTATTTTGCGTTGGTTTAGAAGCGTTATCGGTGATTAAGTCGGCATCAGACTTAGATAAAAACCTAAGAATGGGCCACATACTGGCCCGTTCCTGTTGTCATATTCTCTTCTATTTAAAACACAAGGCCTATCCTTCTACTACATTCAAATTCAACACCGAAAGTTTCTTGAAATTAGTCTCTTCGAGAATTATCTTTGATAACATCAGACAGAACAGATGCTGGCTGTCACATTCAATGAAGTCGTTACACCACAGAGTCCAATACATGAGATAACTCCAGGGCCCGGTAAAGAGATAGAGTAAATTTGTTAGTTTAATGACAGTGAAATGAAATAATGAGTATTCTAATTCATAAATGTACATATGAATCAATTTTTTTGTTTCGAGTAAAAAAAATTATTAATTTTTTGTTGCGGATGTATGCATATTCATGTAGGCCTTTATACAGATTATTCATTAATGTTGCATTTCATTAAAGCTCATCTATGAACATCACAAAGTAACAAGGAATGGAGCAGAAAGAATGTATGATGTATTTAGAATGGCATTAGTGAACAGATCAAGAGCAGTAGACAGGTGGATCTGCCGTGTCTCACTAAAGTATACATCTCATTTTAGAATACAAATAGTTCGTCTAATATTAAGCCACAGTGATAAAAATGAGGTATCATGAATACAGAATGCTCAATGAGGTATGTAAGGTGTATAATTCGAAAAATCCGCTGGTTTTCTTTATTTATTTAACCGAAGCGTTTACTTGCGTACGTAACCGAAGCTATTATCAAGGGGTATGTGTGCATAATAATGTTCACTGTTCAGACATAGTAGTTATCGTTATCAGTGAGGTACGCATTTAGCGAGACTAAGTGAGCTAAAATCTACTTAATATTACTCGAATTACCTGCATTCTAAAGTGAAATTTACATTTTTGTGAGACACTCTGCGAAGCGGGAGAGACAGATCGAGGAGGAGTTAGATTGAGGCTAGGCACAGGATGCTTACATCAGGTGTTTGGATTGCGCCAGGTGTGTGATAATGATCAAGAGGGCAGTATTGGCTCAGGACTATCATGGGTGTATTTACACTGCGTAAGATAAAACATACACGTATGGTAGAGTTTCCATAAGATTAAACAGAAAAAAAAGAGTTCACATGCGTATGAAGCAATAACTTGAAACACAGGATGAAGTTGTCATACATAAGATGAAGTTGACATACATGGAATAGAGTTGATGTAGGATTACATGAGGCAAAGAATTACATAGAACGGAGATGACCGCTGTATAGTGAGCAAAATTTGAGCCTCGTCGGAGAAAGCGGGAAGTTGTCGCCATGCAAATATGTGTGTAGCAGACCTTGTTCTTTAGCAAAAAAAAGTAGGGCAAATGGTTTCAGGCACCACACAAAACTGTCAATTAAGGCAAAAATGCCTTAGTTTGAACAAGTGTCCATAAAACACAACAAGAATGTGTTTGTTATCCAATTTGGATAAACATATGCACGACTTTTCTCCACAGATGACTAAAATCCCTGCGAGATCCCGCTTCCATGAGCGCAGTGAATGATTTTTTTACGTTGAGTGTTTATCGGCCCGTAAGAACCACAATGCAGTCAGAACTAGGCAAATTTTCAGAATGTCGAAATTTCCCATGATTTTATTTACTCCGATTTGATTTATTCTCTTATTTTGATCTATTCTCTTATTGAATTTACTTTCTCCTCAACTTTGATTGACCCATATTTTACCTACAACACGCATAATTCTAAACATACGTCTTCATTATATGAAAAAAACTTTCAGCGTCGAGATTTCACACAGTTCAAGAGCGTTTAAATTGCGTATTACAACATTAGTACCGTAACTAAAAGCTCCGCTGCACTCACGAGTCATCAGGCCTTAACAGCACCTTGTACCAAACTTGATACGGTTCCCTAAAATAACAGTCTTTCTGTCAGAAATACCTAAGAATTTCTTCGTTTATCGCTAAAGAAATGAGGCAGTAAAAGCTTCAACGGTTGCCTGGGGTCGTCGTCGATGTGATTGTGCAACTCACATTTAGTCTTTTCTGAGTTGGATTTCAGTGTTGGCCTTCTCTAAATTTGCGACCATATCTTGAATTTCTAAAATTATCTATAATTGCGTGCATCTCCCATCAATCCTGCACATGTAGACGCACATACATTTCGTAACACATGTAATCTCTGTATGCTTGTGAAGGTAATGTTATACGCCTGTGTAATTTGTTAGTGTGAAGGTAATGTTATACGCCTCTGTAGTTTGTTAGTGTGAAGGTAATGTTATACGCCTGTGTAGTTTGTTAGTGTGTATTTCTGTGAATTTTTCCCAGCAAGCACCAAGTTTATACAGTATGAAAATTCATGTGGTGTTAACTAAGAACCGAGTGATGGTTCCACTACTACAACTTTTCTTTTTACTTTGTATAAATCATGGAGTAAGAACGAATAGATCTTTTCGATTTACCGGTGAAACAATCAAGAATATGTTGTTGAACGCTCACGTTGTGTCGTCCTGTAGCACGCATTCAGAATGCGTTAGAGATACTTATGTGTTTTTGCGGAAGGAATGTGTCCATGAGGTACGTACATGGCTGTGCACGTGGAACGTTGCACTCAAATATTCGTACCGAGATCCACACGTACTGCAACGAAATATGGTAAAGCACCCACATCCATTCATATTTACGGAAACTTTACCTCGGTAACAAAAATTTAGAGACCGTAGATAGCAATGTAGGGATTTCTGCCCCTCATCGCTAGGTCACGTAGGTCTCAAATCGTACCAGATTTTTGAGCGATTTGTTTGTACTAATATTTGGTGGTCGTGGACGCGGGTGCACTACTGCAGCCCTCGCAGCGCAACATGCGAGGGTGCTTCAGCACGCAGACGAGGAGAAACGTTTCAGTCCTAAGTAGTACAGCAACTCGGTGTACAGCACAAGAACCTACGGGCGTATGCGGAATTAAGGAACTTGTTAGGCCAAAAGCATGAATTCCATTTGCGAAAATGAAAGAAAATCAATGGGCCAATTGAATTGATGACTGTGTATGATGAGCAGAAGCTGAGCAGTGAGGAGCCCTATCACAACACCCCCCTCACTGGGAGAGCTGACTAAGGGCACGGTGGGCATTCCAGCCTACCATATTTTACGGCGTGTCCAGAATTGACGTTATTCTCTCCTGTTTGCTGTTATACCGATCACTGAGTTTTGGTGACATCTATTAAATATATTATTTATACACGTACGAGCATTTGGAACAAAATAAAAACAAGAAGCCAAGCGACCCTCACGCCCTAACATGCTTCGTGGTATGCTGTTAAATAGGTGAAGATTCAAATGATAAATAGAGATCAAGTTTTCATGACACGAAAAGTTAAATTTCTATTCGGTCGCAAAATCAACGCCGCCGCACTGCCCTTTTTTGTATGTTCTTAAATTTTAAGGCGCAGCAAAATTAAAAAAAAACAAAAATAGAATACGATTCTCAAATCCGTGATATTCGAAGGAAAACTTTGTCCAGTGGATAAAAGTCCTTAAGTAACTTCGAAGAGAAAGAAATAGATATAAAATAATTATAAAAAAATCACATTTTAACAATTGATAAATAGATATAAAATAATTATACAAAATCACATTTAACATTTGATAAAGTAACACATACAAATATCAAATAAAAAAAGTCAACAATAAAGCACGGGTACCTCATGTCTGAATAATGCAACGCTTCAGATTTTCATTGGTAGAGCAGAACCATTTTTAATGCACGAAAAAGTAAAGTTTTCATTTCCTAGAATGGAATTGTTCACAGCTGATAACCACACCGTAACACACTCAAAACTTCGTGGGCGATTTTAATAAGTTGTGTTCTTATTGATTGTATTACAATTCTTCAAAAAATACAAGCAGTCGCCAATTTGTCCCGTGCTATGAAAATGACAATTCTACAAATTAATTAACAAGAAAGGCATATTTTAGGATCATTCGAATTATTATCAGTAACCGTTGGTTCTTCATCCAAGGTGTGGCTGGTCCTTGGACACATAGTGATGAATTACACAGCGATCACGTGACTCACTACACCCAGACAGTACAAACAATCACAGGGTACTGCTGCCTGTGCCTAGTGCCTACAGCCACGCGGCGGCCTGCGTTCAAATTGTATCTTGTGTGCTGCAGTGTTGCCAACTCCAAATTGATCTCGTTCAAGAATTCTGTACAGAAAAATATTCTCGAAGAATTGGATTTATATAAAACGAAAGGAATGGAGATTTCCAATTACTGCTAAAAAAAGCTCACGAACTGCGTTTTTCACGGATGAAGAACAAGTAAAAATCTTTATGAGCAGCTGCGATAATTTTTTCACTGTGAATACCATGATAAATTTTATGCTAACATTATTAATTACAAACTTCGCTTTACACTGTTGACCTCGTAATGAATTATCAGAAGAGTAGAATAATGAAACATTGCTCAAAGTATACAAATGAACATGTGTAGAAATTTTTATTCTGTACAGTTCCTCAAACGAACTAAGACAGAAAATATGTGTTTCGTAAAGAAACGTACATCAGGATGTCTTACACGGCAGGTAATTTCTGGAATGAGAAATCTGCAGTTGTTATAAAAGCATCAACAGAATTAGCCATTTACAGCTTCACTGAGCAAATTCAATACACTCGATATAATAATATTATAAATATAAGTCAAACAAAGATCATTTTCTGCATTATAGATGTGTTTGCATAAACCAAAATGCAGCTTACCAAGAGAAAATAGCGTTGTATAGTGTTTACTTGTTATAGATACACCATAGCATTAATGAATCTTATAGAAAAATATGTATTAAATGAAAAATATTTGTCAATTTAAAAATCATTTGGGCAATAAATGGTTAGAGCAAAGCGGATAAGAAATCAGTTTCGACTATTGCCATTAAGGATATTCTCTA
This sequence comes from Orchestia grillus, assembly GCA_014899125.1. Classification (NCBI taxonomy): domain Eukaryota; kingdom Metazoa; phylum Arthropoda; class Malacostraca; order Amphipoda; family Talitridae; genus Orchestia; species Orchestia grillus. The sequence continues at coordinate 8,764 of VOMN01071391.1, read as the reverse complement.
AACTCTAAAAGCTTAATCAGTGCTACAATTTCGTGATCGATGTATAACTAATTCGTTGAAACGCTTCAATTGAAAGTGCAAGTACGAAAATGATGCCAAAGGCAAACTACACCAGCACCTTATTAAATGAGATTGGAGCACAATGAATTTTTCGATCATGTTCATAAGTTTGCAGGAATGTTTAAGCGTTGGAAGAGAGCAGTGGCAAGTGTGGCTGTTTTTGTAAAGACGTATCCTTTCACTTCACTTGTTTCAATTAATTTAAACTTCCTAGGCTTCAAGGGCTGACCTTCGTGTTAATGAGCCTAGTATTGTAATTACAGAGTTTAATGAGTCATTAGAGTTCTAGGTAATTTATATAAGACTGCTACTTAGGAACTTTAATAGTTCCAGACAATTTTCCAAAGGCCGGGGTGTGGCCCTAGTTTTTATTTTTAAAGTTAATGCCAACAGTTGTAACAGTGCGAAAGTCTGTTGTAATGGCACGTTTCAATTTGGGTGGTACACGTATTATTCAAGTATATCATGTAAGAATATTCATAAGTTACTGTTAGGAAATTGGGCTTTAAGTGTTAAATTGGGTTTAACATTTAATGCGATCAAAGAATACTTTTTGCCAAATAACACCGCGTATATGTATGTATTCTTATAATGAACAATGTATGAATACGTGGAGAGATAGTTTGGTGGCTGAGGAGTTGATATTTTGTTTTGTACGTACGGTTGTTTAAAGTATACTCGAATAATTTTCTCAATAAGCCCGAAAATTTTCAACAATAACTTCGCATGATCAATGTTAATCTTCACGAAACTTGTTAGAATTTCCTCTCAAAATGCATCAGGCCTAAGCTAAATAGGACATCTCCTAAAGCCCATACTTTGCCGCCCATCTGATAGGAAGGATAACCGCTTACGCACGTTTGAACAGGTGCTGTAGTGCTAAGTTTCCTGTTCATTTAGAGGCAACGAATTGTTTGCTTTAGACTTCACGAGAGTTTTGCAGGGCTACAACAGCCATCAGGGCTGTTTCGACCGATCGTTTGTTAGGTCATTGACGAAATAAAATACGGTCGAGAAACAAATTTTAGGTCAGATTTTATTATTTAAGAACGCAAAAACGATATTGCCTTACATAAATTTCAAATTCTTGGAACGGCTAATCTAGGTTTCTAACAAAAAACTCTGAAGATTCTATTGCGAGAATATCAGAAAATAGTACTGCAGCTGCAGCTACATCTGCCACTAGTATAACATATTCATCGATAACTTGCGATAAGCCAGAATGTGTCTCGAAATCCAAATCGTAGTTTTAGTTGTAGAAAGTGAGACATTCTATTCATCTAAGCGTAGAAATAATGATCTGAAATTGTAGAACAAAATAGATAAGAGTCAATTTATAAATACGTTGATTAAATTTACGCGTAGTTCTCAGTATATTTTGAACTTATTTCACACACCGTTCGATTTGCGTTCGAAATTTTTAGTTGCACGCATTCAAAGTAGGTGCACACAATACGAATACCTGGCACCAGGAATTGAAACCACAGATCAAATCGACGGTAAAGCAAGCACGGCGTAGAGATATCGAGGACTAACTGCTTCTCTTTTAAATTACCTGCGATTCTTATGAAATATGAAGAGCAGGGAGAGGTGGGCTAGCCTGCAACGTCCCCCCCCCCCTTCCATGCCCTNCATGCCCTGAGCCGAACGGACACCTGCTCCAGCTGCACAGGTGCGTCGACTGCCTGCCCTGCACAGGTACTCATTTCTCGGCCGCGTGCCTGGACGCGTGAATGCACCTGCCGTTCAGGTGACGAGTCTTGAAGGCCAACATTGCCCACACATGCCTTACGTTTCACTGTCATGCTTTTAAATGAGGCATGATTATCAAATATTTCTTGTCTGTATGCGAGAATTACCGCTTTATACAGGTGACCTATATTAGCATGTTACCGCTTCATGCATGTGACCTATATACGCATGTTACCGCTTTATTCAGGTGACCTATATACGAGCTTTACCGCTTACCCAGGTGACCTTTATACTAGTATACGTAATGAAGGTGATTAGGGAAAAAATCTTAAAATCATTTAATTTGAACGTTTTGAACTTAAAGCTCAATTTTAAAAAAATCTGAAAGCAAAAAATTTAACCATAAGAATTTATTCAAAACTGAGAACTAAAAATTTAAAGAGTACATGCATGTATTACCCCTAATTTAAAGAGTATATGCATGTATTACCCCTAATTTTTAAAATTAACCAACTTCCTAATTCAAAAATTTGGACTTGTGTCCGGGACAAAGCCGAATAAGGTATGACTGGCCTTGTTTTAATGAGCTTAAATTTTGTTAAATTTTTTGTATAAATTTGTACGTTGCTTAAACTGAGAGGCAAACAGAGACAGTCTTAGTTGAGAGGGGATGAATTAGGAACTCGTACAGGAATAAGAGAATATTCAAGTCGACCTGTGAGCCATGAGTACTCTTATACATATACCAATAACATTTCCCTTCGTCAACGGCACGTCAAACAAACTATGAAAACTACTGAGTTGAGAATTTACTCTCCTGCAATGAAGTGTTCTTCATTTCTAAATCTAAGAAGTATCCGATGGCCCAAAACAGCCTGATGAATAGCGAGACTCCAACAAGTATAAAGTACGAATGTGCAACATAGCTTTTTTAGCAGCGCTCCCTCTTATCAATTCAAAACTTAGATACAACTTCGCATGTGTAAATTAATTAGTTTGTATATTATGTAGTTCTTTCATATTTTTCTTTCACATTAATCATTGTATTTTCCATCCCTCACATCACGTACACTTCATCACGTTTCACCACAGCTAAGAGGCAATGACTACATACCTTGCGACAGGCATGCATTAATCAAGTGCTCTCTCTGCGGTACATAAGAAGTGCAGTCTGGCATCGGCAAAATTTTATGGAAATTCCAACTATGTGCTCACTGAAGCTCAGGTGCAATCATGTCTGTTATAAACTCAGACCTTTTCGTCGACGTGCGTCTAAAGTTCGGCTTAGTGCTAAAAATGTTACATTTAGAATTGAACTGTGCATTTGTATGAAACAACATTTTAAGTGTTCATTTCACGAAGTTTACTGTTCAAAATTTAATTATAATACAATTTTGCTCACGTTCGAACACCTTCTTGCATCATCTCATGCTGCACGCAACGTTATTGTTTAAATTAAATGCTATTTTGGGAGTTCGCTTAGCCATGTCTCACTTTCTTCGAAACGTTGCAGTTGATCAACGGAAGCTTAAGATAAAAAATTTCCGGAAAACTGACTCTTACCATGCAACGGCATCTCAAGAAAATTTTAAGCTTAACGCACAAATCGCTTTGGAAGCCATAGCTTTAAAATGGAAATAGAAAGTATAATCTAAATAACACGGCACGCATAAAATTCACAAGCATTCGAACTCACGTGAACACTTTGCAAGCAAGTCCGCCTCTGAGAAACGAGACTATCGAATTCAGATAGGATACAAGAAAATTTACAGTTCCATCGAGATCAATACAGGTATTCAGAAGTTGTTGAGCAGCTCGAGCCCAGGCAACTCGAAGATCGCCTAAAATTACGACAAACGTTAAAACAAACCGTTACCTTTCCTAGAAACCAATCATCCAACTCTGGTCTTATTAATTTTATACATATAGTACATAATTATGTCTCGTTGAAAAATTGGAAGCAATTTTCTAAAGTTTGAGTAAATCTTTTAAAGTGTCAAACAGAAAATGTAAACCACACAAACGAGATTTGAAGGTATTTTAAAATAATCCTGATGTTGTTACTTCACTCCCAAAAAGCTGGAAACTCAAGGTGATATTCTTCAAAAGGTGAATAGAATAATAACCCTTAGAATGCTCAGCAAGTATAAAATAATAGCTTTCAACAGTTTATTATTTTAATTTTTCGAGAAAATATATGAAAATGACAGTACTGAAACTTTTTCAGAAATTGTTAAAGAAAATATTTCTTATTAACGGATGAGCACAGCGCAGTTTTGTGGTACTGTGGGTTCACCTTTTGTTGAAGCGTTTCTCAATTTCCTTCCCATCAAGCATGGAACTAAAGTTATTCAGTATATTTCATGTTTTGTGCTCCTGAGAAATCTAAGGGAATGCTCACTCTTGCCACTATATTTCGTTGGGAAGATGGCAGAACAAAACGGCTACGAAAAAGTGTAATTCTTCATGTTTGGGTATTTCTTGAAACAGAAATTTTGGCTATTTTATGCAGTATATATCAGCTTAACATGAAAGATCGAGTAAAATTAGCAATAAAAATGTTATACCTCGTCAGTATTCAATGATTAGCTAACGGGCTACTTAGCCCAATAAAACTTTTAAATGTTCGAAACTTCTTCGTAAGTCGCTTTGATCCTGTAACCGTATGGTGTGCCTGGATTTCCGACGAAGATGCGTGAAAACCACTGACCGCTTATGGAGTTGCTGTACTGTCTGACTCGCCCTCGAAACGGGTATTAACTTTTCTTATCATTAAACACCGCTACCCTGATGATTGACATACAGCCTTAAAAAGATGAACACATTTGAAAAAATCGTAGCTAACAAGTTATCCTGGCACGTCAAAATTAGAACGTTTAACAAACGTGAGAATGAAAACGGTCACGGCACGACAGCTACCACGTGATCATAACAAGAAATCGTGTGACAGCTTCGAAGTAAAATTATACTTACATGAAATAAAATCCGATATAATAGAAAACAGCAGAGCTTAATTTCAAAACAAAGTTGTGGATTATGGCAGCACAAATGTAGTTTGGCAACAAAATTTTACGTAGAATAGACAAACGAACATAAAAACCTAGTCCAAAGTGTAACGTTCGCAAAACAAATACGAATGGGAGCCAAGGACATGAAAGGCTAAAAAAGTTTCCTCCCTAAATCAGTTGTGACAAAAACCTCCACTCAACAACCTCTACGCATGGAAACTTGAACGGGAGTCTCAATTCTCATTGTTTTCAACATACCAAATGCTACGCATGCTACAAGGTCATTACCTGAAAATTTTAAGATACTGATCGCATGACAATTTAAGAAAGCAACCCCTGTCATGGATATGCACTACTCAGAAATGCGTCATTGAGTAGTTCCTGCACGTAGAAGAAGTTGGACCAGCCGATATTCACAGGCGCCTAGTAAACGTTTGCGGTGCTGAGGCAGTTGATATCAGCCCATTTAGAAAATGTTATGTCGATTCCAGAGTTGTAACAGAGTTGTGCATCACAGATCGAGTTCCGGATGCCCTTGTACGGCAACGACTCAGAAAAACAAAGCGCTTCTCTATCAACTCATTCACGCTAATCGGTGAATAACAGTGAATGGAAAACACGAAAAGTTGAATGTAGGTGTCTGTGCACTGGAAACGATGTTGTTATCTCCAGGTACTAGAAAGGAGTGCCAGGTGAGTACCACGAGTTCTTGAGAGAGACCACTAGAGGGATCTCATGAAGAGTTTTTGAACCGGTACGAGGCCGAAGGTGACGTATTCTCTGAACACATGTTCACGAGCAACGAGCCCAACGAGCGCCTCCGGTTGGAAGACCTTATTTTGAACTATGCATCTCACTGATATTACATGTGCGCCTTTGTTACGCCTCTTGTAGTGATTGTTGACCGTACCTTTTGAGGAGAAGAGAAAGGCAATTTAGACACTAGCCAATTATATGAATTCAAGCAACTGCCACGAGCAGTCCGCAGTCTTTGCTCTTGAAGTTGAATGGCTCAGCTCCATTTTGAATTTAACAGCAGCTATGAGAAATTACAAGCATGGCTTAGGCCTTAGAGAGTTCAATTTTATGCCGAACAATGTATTATTGTTCTTTACTGAGAGAGTAGGCAACATGCAATTCCCCTTGACTTGAGTTGATTCAATTGAATTATCACTGTCATCAATCTCCATTCCTTATGTTCTTCAGCGCACGCATACCGCTACCTTTACCCAATCTATCCATACCTTTGTCGATCTTTGACAGACAATCCCGTGAATTTAAGATTTCATTCTTTTTTTGAGCAAGCTATCCGTAGAACATTTTTACCTATCAGGTTGTGAGGAAAGTTCTGTCCGTTTCTTGAGTTATCGTTTTATGGAATCCTTACACCAATGCAACATATAAATGACCATGGTATAGCTATCTGAATCACTAAAATAACATTTTTTCTTTCATAATTTGTAATAAATATTATTATAAATAACTGTTAGTGACCTAAACGTACACTCCAAGTGAAGAACACATTAAACATATTTTAATGCGCAAATTTCAGATGGCCAATACAAGAACATCAGCAGCAAGATAGCTCAAAGACCTTGTTGAAATGATGTGGGGAATGAAAAAGTTTATAGAAGATTGTTTTTACGTATCAAAAAGGATGACTTCAGTATGAAGGATGAATGTGAGAATGAATTTAGTAAATTTTCGTTTTACGCAAGTGGCTAAAAAACTGTTCTAACTCTGAACACCATTGCGCCTGAATTAAATGATCTATAGCAAAAAACTTGGAGCTGCTAACAAAAGATTTAATTGGCAACATGCGACTGAAATTATCTCCCTACGATTGATGAGTTTTGAGCAATCTTTATACTAAAATTGGGTGACATTTTTTGGGCCCACCCTGAATAAATGAAGAAGATTCCTTCATCAACGAACGTTGTGAGAGGAAATAGTTTTCTAAGCAAGCAAGTCGTGGGTAGACAGTGCGGGGGAGCGATGATAGGGCGCAAAATATAGCGAAAAGCTTCCGTCTATTTACTTCTAGACTCATTTTTGAAACAGCTGAAAAATTTAGTATGTGTGTGTGATGTCCCTTTATCTTGTAAGAAAAATTGGAAAGGTCTGCAGATGACTTGACGTGGATAAATTCATAAACTCCAACTAGATTATAACCCATGATTTTGTCGCGTGCAAGTCTATTCATCGACTTAGTGAAGAACAGAAGTCTTACATTCATATGCGTTATCATTTGCGAGTCAACTTTTTTCCTTCCTCTATTTCAAGTATCAGTATATAAATGTGCAAATACTCATCATATTTTGCCGGAATCATGATTTCTTTTCTTATCATTTTGTGGCCTATCTTATGTATAAGTGAACCTAGGTTGCAGTAGGTCATCTCTACACTGTAATTTTGAGTTTAAGATATATGCTCAATGATAACACAATTTTTTGGCTTGTTATTTTAATTGTCGTGATAAGAAAAATGAATCACAACTCGAAGTTTGAACGCGATTTTCTCTTTTTAATTTTAAGGCTGTAATTTTACTGAATGATAATCCGAATGTTATATGCTCTATAGGTGTATGGTTTCGAAATAAATGACTTTTCTTTCTTTTCTTACCACTATATGTCTTCAAAATGCAACGACGTGTGGAGAACCGGCCTCAGCCATAAGTTACGGGGCGTTGAAAAGTTATCGCTTTAATCTTATCAGAGACGTGGCCAACTGAGAAACCAGATGTTACATTCACTGCTCCAATTACGGTCAGTGTTTGGAGAGCAGTTCTGGCTCTGGGCCACGTGTTGTGTAGAGAGGCCCGAATATACGTACGTCCGGAATTAAGAGAAAAGAAGCTGCTTGACAAACACTAAATTGTATCTTGGATTCCATATCCTTGTTAAGACTTGCTATATCTTAGGCTCCATGGCGTACTGGTTAGCGTGATGGCCTTGCAGCCGGGACGTTCAGGATTAGATCCCGGCTCAAGCAAGGTATTTCACGTAACCAGGGAGTACTTCCCTAGGGAAAGGAAGCTTAAACCACACATTCCTCTCATCCCTCACCACGCCAGTAGTTGTAAGGCACTGAAAACTTAACGGTAAAACGTGTTGGAATTAATAACGGTTCTTTTTTTAAATATAATCGCCCACCCATGATCTGCTACCCAAATGAACCGGAAATTTCGGTACATTTAGGGTTAACACTGCCTTGGGTCCGAGATGCTACGCGTGTGAATAACGTTTATGCAGTGTAGGCCTCAAATGTTTGAAAGTGTCCACACCATTTGTGAGTGCAAAAATTGAAAAAACAACTTTACGAAAACAATGAAGGTTATAGCAGCCTCTGATCGTGGTGCACAGAAGAGTTAGGTTGAAGGTAAATTTAGTAGACTTTTTCTGGGTTGTACCGGGCAATTGAATCTGATTCGTAAATGTACAATCGCTATAGGTAAGAACATTCAACACGTATTCCATCTACCAAAATACGTACAAAGTGGCAAAAAGCTTTCGCCAGCAACGCGACGAACTCTCTACGACTAGAGAATAATCGACTTTTATTTAATTATCAAATATCGTGCGTGCATTTTGGTAGATATAATGCGGATTGAATGTCCTTAGCTCCAGCGATTGTATTTACATTTCGGTCATCCCGGTAGACGAGCTATGTTTAATGGCCTGAAAACTTGGAAAATATAATATACAACCCAGATGCAGTCTACTAAATTTATCTTCAACGTAGATAACCCAGGGAGCCGAAACTTAAAATATACACAGAAGAGTTAAAAGAGCGGTTCTTCATGATGAAAATATAATGTATTGAGTCTACTTTTTGAAAAAAAATGACCCAGCGGGTCACACAGTCATGTATATATCGAGCATATGAAGAAAACTGTATTTGAATTCATTACCACTTTATTTCATTACCAACTTTATTTCATTACCAAAGTTTTTGCTTTCCAATCCAATTTACTGGGTGCTCCTCTCTCCGAGGAGGGCATCTCT
>VOMN01071384.1:0-10185 GCA_014899125.1 Orchestia grillus | reverse complement strand
ACTATTAAGAATTTGCCTAGATTCACGAATAAGAGCTGAAAATAAAAATAAAAAAGTATGAAGCCGAACAAGAGTCAGCTTACATTGGCAGGACACAAAGAGTATAAAAATAAGAAGACAGTTTTAAATAACAAAAGCGTCGAAAGGCCGCTGAAATATCATCTGTGATATCAGGGCTGAAAGGATAGCTTTAGTCTGATGGGAATTAGGAAATCGAATAGGCCACAGTTTAAGCCTTTGAAAATGAAATTCAGCGCTTAAAGAGTGAAAATGCTAAGAAATTGTAAGATCTTTAACAGAAACTTAATTTTTAATTTGACGAAACCAGAAAGATTCTTGGCCATGATCCAAATTACGCAATTCAGGAGATGGCCGAAAGAAAAAGCAGACTCAAAAAAATGTCTGAACAAAAAATCTAATCTCTGAAAAAGAAAGAGTACCAAATGGTAAACAAGAGATATGCTGAATAACTTTAGAATTCTATCAAGTTAGCTCAATAAAGACTGTAAAGACANATTCAAGTCAGAAGAAAGAGCAAGAATATAAAATCTGAAGCGAAAATTCGAAGAGGAAACCAAAGAAAACAACAAAAGGCTTGTATAAGATATTTACGCAAGTTGCGAACGGGATACGTCAGAATACTAAAACTAAATGAACCGAAAACTTACAGAAACCCGAGAAAGATTTATCTAAGATCTGAAATACAGAGGCCAATAAAAATCATAGTAGCTGAACATTAAGATCTCGATAAAATAGAAGGAAGAAATGATTGAAAACAAATAGGAGTTGCTGTAGAGCTTAAAGAGGCAGGTTGATCTGTAAAGGCTTCTGCACAAATAGATGCAAATAGACCAGTAACTATTAGCAAGCAATGATATTGATAGTGCTTTGAAGAGACTTATGAAGGATATGGGTCTGAAGTACAAACCTTAAAGCTATCTGAAACATGAAAAGGCGTACAATGAAATGAAAGAGAAGTATAAGTCTGATAAACAGTTGTTGGGGTCGTTGATGGGACAGCTATATAGAACATCAGGAGTAGCTACGGGAAGCTATGGAGGGAGTAGTGGAAGCAGCTCTACATCATTGTTGGTCAAACAGTATAACAAGGATGTGCGAGTGATGCGCAAGAACTAATAAACTCTGAACAAGCTTTAACTTTTGCTTAAAAAGGCAGAATTGAACGACTAAACCGCATTGTAAAAGTTATAGACAGAGTTGTTGACTTACGAATAGATTTCGCTTCGAAAAAACATAAACTCGTTGAACAATATCGGAATTGGGGCCGAAGGCCCACGTTTGACTGAGATAGAGAACATTTAGTAAGCCGCTCAACACTTTGACAAAAAGATCATCTATGACAGCAACAGCCATTATGGAGGGATATAAGATACTCTCAAACAACATAGCAAATTTCTCTCTACTGTCAAGAACGAGTTAAATCGTAAGCTTTACAAAGTAAGAAGTACCAACATGTATCGTATTTGATTNTTTTTATCTTTTTGTGAGTGTATGTTATTTTTTGTATTATTTTTGTATTATTATATATCTACCTTGACCAAATATCCATAATCATCGAAGGATATGAGCCTGTTTAAACTGCTGTTTACGCTGTTGCTTCTCAGCACGTTGGGATCTGCCCTGTCTCCTGAGCCAGTGCCGACTTGCTCTGCCCCGTAGGTGAGTTTTCTAGACTTCCCAATCTCGCTGCAGTAGACCCAGAGCTATAATGTCAACAATATCTTTCAAGGATACAATCTAAAGTACGAACTAAAGGATAAGCCAGACTTCGTCACTATGCGGGACAAATTCAAGCTCTACAGAGAGCAGGAGAAGAGCCAACCTGGTCTCAAGAGCTATCACCTGGACCATGAGGGTAATCATTGGGGCAAGAAGCTAGTCACTGTGAGCGAGAACGGCAACTCAACGACTGTTCGCTGGGGCAACGCAGCTGGACTGGACGGAATGCCAGTGCTGGTAGAGGAGCTTGAAGTGGAGACTGACCCAAGGATCTTCTGCTATGATGCCATATGGCTGCGCGAACAAATGTTGATTCTCGTCGACTGCACAATCTAGGCAGATCTGATCGGACTGCAGAACACTTTCATCTATGTCAACTCGACTGAGCAGAAGGTTCTGGACATCAGAGTCAACACTTCGATGTACGCTCCTTTCACAAAGATCTACAATCGACGAATGGTCCACTTGGAAGAGGACGGCGAGCAGTACATTATGAGGGCGTATTATGCAAGCGAGGTCGACATCCACCTGCAGGACAACACTTACATAGAAATCCTGCTGATCAACAACCCACTGAAACCCTGGACCATCAAGGTCATGGATCGTTCGTTCTTGGGCGTGAGCAAGCTATCCATCATGGACTTCTAACTGTACTTGGGAGACATGTACATCCTGTGCTATCACCACGGAGTCATCAGTTTCGACTTAACTCCAGCCCAGAAAATAGTAATCAAAGGCTGGTATCGCACCGACTCGGGCTTCCACAAAATGGGAGTCTACGCGAACAGTATGGACCACAGAGTTATATTAGCTCTGGCCAACACTCACGGCATCTACGAGGTAGACTGGTCGAACCACGTGGCTCCGGTCATCATCGCGAAATACTCACTGTTCCAGGAGTCACTCCTGACTTCACTGTGGCTGACTGAAGAGTATGTCGCGTGTCAGCTGGTCGCCAATGTGACCACCGCCACCAACACGACGGCAGAGTACCACTCAACCATCGTTTTCGACCGCAATACACGCACCTACACCAATGCCTATGCTACAATCGCTCACAAGTCTCGTAAGGCAGTGATAGACCTTAATCGGTACAACAACATGCTGCTTAGCATGGACTAGTAGCACATGCAGGTATATCAGATTGACTAGCCCATGATGTATCTATACCCAACCAATCCTGATCATTTGGGCAAGGAATTCAACTTCACGATCAACGCCACAAGTGTGAACTAAAATAATGGCCACTCACTTGGTTGCTCCTTCAAATTGCGCTTCAAAGTGGTACCCGTCGACTCCCGGGAGCTATTTCCAACCGGACTCAAGACCCCATCGTCATACTATGCAAATTTCCCGGGTTAACTGGTGATTCCACTTAACCGGTATGTATAGGGCGCAAACGTCACTTGGGGAGCCTAGCTACGTCTGAAAGATAAGGATGGATAGCTACCTTCCTGGTGGATTTTGCAGCAGAACGACACAGAGATTCACTGGAATAAGCCTCCCTCCTTACTTTCAATCACCTTTTTGCTCAAAGAGCAGTTCGAAGGTGTATCAGCTGAGTACTTCTTCATCTACACGCAGAACGTGGCCAAGGAGACTCACATTGCCAGGTGCAAGACAGCGAAGTTCTCACGCATTGTCTAATGCGAATAGGATTCGCACCAACCGCACATCAATTATACGATCAGCAATCTGACGGCCACGTACTTTTAGCCACACTACGGTGAGCACTTGCACCTGGCCGCCGCCTTGTACAAAGAGTTCCCCGACCGAGTCTTCGTCTATAATGTGAACAATCGCAGCAACTTTTCCGAGCCGATTATCATCCCAGGCGAAGCCTTTGAAAAGGAGATCCAATCCATTGATTTCTTGGGACACTACCTAGCTGTGGTCCTCAGGCACATCAAGACGATCGTTTTTTATGACATGAATAAGTGCCACGACAATCAGGACAACATCTGCAAAGAAACGTTCCGCCTCGACTCAATTGTCATGGACAGGTTGGGCATAGATTACTTCTCGCCTTTGGAGGTCTACACCAGCGACTTCCATCCCTACATTCTCTTCATTCACAATGTGGACAGCGTCATCATCATTGACTTCACCACCAACGGCCCCGTTTTGCTCGACCATATCATGGGACCCAATTCCTAGCAGCCCGGCTTCTGGAAGTGGAAAATGGCCATCGCCCGCGGACACCTTATCCTGGTCAGCCCTCCCAACATTATTGTTGAGTACTCTCTAGAAGAGCTCTACACACGCAAGACCACACACCCCACACGACAATACCCAGTCTACAACTACACCATTCCTGCTAAGTTCGACCTTGACTTCAGTGACACTGGAGATATGCTCTATATTACCGCTCTAGACACAGCTTTGGGAGAGGGCAGGGACAGCGTCATTTTGGTGTACCGAGCGGGCATTCCTGCAGNAGTTATACGAACGATCCCAATTATATGATTCTGTCGACTTCGTAGGTGAAGATCTGCAATTCACCTGAAGGTATCATTGTTAACAATAGCCAGCTGAACAACGATAATTTCCTGACTGATCAGGTCAATTACGAGGACAAATACGCCTAGTATCTACTCGAAGACTCGACCTGGTTCAATGGCTCCGTACTCAACTACACATTGGAGGGCCGGGATGGCAGTGACAGCTGTACGGAATGCGGCAAAAAACTCAGAGTAAGGAATCACGTAGAAGAGGAGCGACAGATGTTGGGCGAAACACATATGTCTGATTATGTTTACACGCAAAGAGGTGGTGTGATCCAACAGTTTGAGTCTGTACTATCGATGCAACACAACGGGTCGGTTGGAACCATTTCCATGTTCCCGTCAGTGTTTGATGGAGAGCACTGCAAGCACATACAGCACTCGTGGGTCTACGACTACACTCTTTCAGCCTGCGAGCACGGAAATGAGATTTACCTGTACACCACCACCTTCACCTCCTTCAAGCCCTTTGTCAACGGACCACATTACAGCGGTGCCAAGAAGGTGGCCGGAATCCACATCGTCGAGGATATAATGGTTTTGGTTGATGTAGATGAGGACCATGTTCGGCATACAAATGCACGTGAAGGAGGAGTCATCATATATGCAATGAACCACAACCCGTTCGAGCCGGAAATGTTCGATGAGATCGAGCTCCTTGACACCGATGACCTTCAAGCAGCCAATAACTGGGACAGTCGAAGGAAAGTATACATTTCTAACGCAGAGTTAGTGTTTACAGGCGATGCTGACCTGTATCGACTGGCAATAACAGAGATGCACAACGGGCTGTTCATGGTAGACTTCAGGTGGCACAAGAACCGCAAGTAAATCGAGATTTTAAAGGTGGAGTTCATCGATCTGAACAAGCTGCTCATAGAGAAAAACCTGCACATGCCCAATATGGCCTACTTTGAGGCGGTGACTGTCTCGTCCGAACACTACGATGCTAGCTACAAATACTGGGAGCTTGAACTAATAGTGACCACGCGCAACTTCCACATTTTTGAGATCGGCATGCATATTGACAGATCGGGCACCATCCAAGACATCTCGCTAGACAAAGTCTTCTACCGTTACGGCTTTTATGAGACCACTAACTACATCAAACACTTCGATGGATACTTCGCAGTCGTCCAGAAGATACCCGAAGTCTTTGACGCCTTAAACTGGTTCAGTCCGCAGGTGTTGGCTGTTTACGACACCCGGGAACGCTGGATTTTCAACAGCACGACTGGCGTAGAAGAGCCTGCGCCCAAGAACTACCTGGCCGGCACTAACGTGACAGTCTACTGGCTCACCGGAGCATTGATATTCCCATAAGGCCGAGTCTCCTTCGACTTCAATTTCACCTTCACTCGTAACAGAACTGACCCTTTCAAGAACATTGGCATGTTGGTCATGCACGAGAGACAACGCCAGATCCGCGAGGTTAGACTGTACGAGCACATTTCCATCGTCACTGNAACGCCAGATCCGCGAGGTTAGGTTGTACGAGCACATTTCCATCGTCACTGAGAAAGGTATCGACTCCAACCAGGACGCAGTGCTTGTAGCTAACAATGATTTCAGTCGTGCTCGAGTTCCCTTAGTTATATCAGCTGGCGGCATTGGAGGAGGAGCCATAGTTGCCATTGTGCTTGGCTGCATTCTGATTGCCATTGGAGGTGGATACTTGATGTACAGATGGAATCTGAAGAGAAAGAGTTCAGCAGGCAACAACCTCGAAGACAGTCTCATCGACAGAGACACTTTAGCCGTTCCCGGGGCTGGTGGGGACGAATAGGACTAGGATGATGACTAAGACGACTCTTCTGACGAATAGGACGATGAGGACGAAGATGATGATTCGGGAGAACCCTCTCAGTAAGATCTCAAGGCTGACTCCAAGCCTGAAGAACCCTCGAAGTCAGAGTCAGAACCCAAAGCTTAGCCAGAAGCCTAACCAGAAAGTGGGAACAAGCCAGATGCCGAAGGACCCGAAACTGAAAACAATGCAGCTTAGTAACAAGGCAAACCCGAGACTGAAGACTGAGACTGATGACTTGTAATCAACGGATAAATGAATGAGAATGGTTGAATCCGAAAGAAAAAAATCACTGAATTGATTAATTTGTATTGAAACAAACTTAAATAACTCAAAAAAAAATACATTTGCTATTAGTTTCGATTGATTGAATAGAGATCAATCCCTTTATTTGATTACAATCTCTATTTTGAAATACCGACATTTTTTTGTGTTGAAGAGTCCAAGGTTCCATGAATAAGTTACCAAAAAGTAAAATGTCGCAGTTAATGGTTAAGTAAATAAACTTAAATTAATCCAAGGATTCTAAGGGTTACATAAGGTTAAGTAAAGGTCAAAGCATTATTGAAGGAATCAAAGGTATATAAAGTTTAATAGTTTGTTAAAGTTTTAACATTTGGTTGCGTCATTGACCACAACCTAATAACACAAAAGATAAATACTTTTTATTTTTTAACTTTTTTAATAATTTAATACTTTTTATAATGAATAAATAAATAAATTTACAAACAAACAAACAAATAAGATAATCATCTAAATCAACATCAGATTTTATAATCAAATGAATTCATATATAAAAATAATTAAGAAGTGAAATAACTAAATTTCAATATTTTGATTTGACAAATAAAATTAGAGACGTACTAACAATTTTGTTTATTTCTTATATTAACAATATAATACACGTACACTATGTCTGAAAACAAGATACGTATCATAAAATGCGGTTTTTACTAAGATTTGTTTATAAATAAATATCCTTGAATTATTACTTAATTACTTTTTATTTAATTAAAACATCAATAATAAGTATTTAAGCAAAATGAACTATTAACACCGAGAAAGCCTAAACTAAGATCTCCACTGCAACCTTTAGAGCATTGATATGCTTTCAGATGAAAACTTAAACGTGCCCTTGAGACGTTTCAAGAGCTATGACAACTCTATTCCTGATTAGTAAAACCTTTTTTAGCAGTTCGGATTTTAATGTATGGACAAGAATCTAAGCTCTTAGATGGAACATCCTCACAAATAACCTACCAATAATTAGTAACAGCAAAAGTATGTGCAAACTGAAACCACACTTGGAAATTTCATCGACTAATCCAATACTTCAGTTATCGGTCCGGAAAAGCCTAAGACAACTAAGAAAGCTAAAAATAGTCTATTTTCTAAAAAGCAATAAATCAAGTCCAAACAGAAGCCAGACTATAAGAAAAACATTTGTGGCTATATAACAAAGAAAATAGTTAAGAGCATCTTTATGAAGGAAAATTAGCAGGTTGTGAAACATTTGTGCTAAGTCAATATTGTCTCTTTATAATAGTTCAAAAGGGCTTATAAAAAGATTTAGTCAATCACTGGTCCAACTCATCTATATTCCTTGCTGAACCCTAGAATCTCATCTCTTCTCGAACCCTAGGAGCAAGCAGCCGAAATCAACATCAAAAGAGTATTTAGAATTTATTTTGTTTGGTTTTTACGTTTCCGCTACATCAGATACCTGGCCTCCGAAGGGAAAATGGAAAAGAAAGATATCTATGTAAAATACAAGAATAGATAGCTTCTTCATATGATCAAGCAGTAATCCAAAGATAGCTAGAAGTGCATAACCTAAATTGCCTCAGAGCTAAACAAAAAATTAAACGATGATGGAATGTCCGGACAAAAAATCACTGTGGGAAAACAGTTTTAGATGTAAACAAAACAATGTATAAACTAAATTAAATCTCCTTGGGACAGTTCTTGCGCAATTAGCACAGATTAGGAGCCAGGACTGGAATAGCAGGAACACACAAAAAAATATTCATACTAAATCCCATAGAGCAACTCAAACAAAAGTTAGAAAACAGCATAGAAAAGGTCAATGGATGAATATACCAATTAGTGCTCATCAGACAAAGAAGCAAAAAATGAATGCAATAGCTTTTCATGTGAAATGCAAATGGAAAGTTTTTTAATTAATCATTATTTTTGATTTGTAAAATTATGATGACTTTTTATTTATTTATTAAATTTCTTTTATTTTTGTTTTGTTTTGATAAAAAATANTTAAATTTATTTTATTTTTTTTTGATAAAAAATAAAAACATTTTTTAAACTTAATCTATCCACCAAGTCAATTTATTGTTAATATTGTTTAATGTTAAAATCTGATGTACAAATAAAGTAAGAAAAGTTGAATAAAGCTGTACATACAAAAGAATCAAGCAAAAATTCCAGCTGCCATTTTTTAGAGAGTAGGCTCTTGGGTGGCTATGTTGCCTTAGGTTGTAAGGCACTCATGATATTTTTAACTATATTAGCTGTTAGCTGAGCATTGTTGACATTTTTTATATTATAAGTTGAAATAAGGTAGCTCATCATAGCACATGATACAGGAATGTCCGTCATAGTAGGGTTTTTCTTCTGGACAGTCTGCTATTGAGTCGTTATTTTATATATTCTTTTCATAATTATACATCCATTGATTTTTAGGCTTGCCCTCGTAAATGAGATTTGGAGCAGTAGCCGGGTTTGTTTGATAGTTGTTCTATTCAAAACCACATTTGTGCAAATTGATATTGATGCTTTGCCCATTGTAACATTTTTCGCAAGATTTCTTGTCGAAATCGAAATGTTCATTATCGCTGCACTAAATGCACTTCTTCCCAGTCGAGAAAGGCTTCTAAGTAGGGCACATTTTGTACAACGGTTATTGATCCTTCTTTTACTGAATTTCATCTTTAACATCCGAAATCGGCTAATTAGTTGTCCATTTGGGATTTGCATTCAAATNATTTTGTACAACGGTTATTGGTCTTTCTTTTACTGTATTTCATCCTTAACATCCGAAATCGGCTAATTAGTTGTCCATTTGGGATTTGCATTCAGATTCGAGTAATACGACTGATCCTCGCAGTGTAAAGTTTATGGGTTAAAGAAACTATCTTATTTACATGTCCCACAGCTCTTCTGTGTAAGAGAGAAATAAGTCCCTTCTTTGCAGTTGATACATTCCTTGTCATTGTAGTAAGGCTTTTCTTCAGGGCACTATTAAATATCATTCTATTTGGCCAGTTCTTCCTTTTTCTTTTTCAGATCATCAAGAGTGGATTTATCAGGGAGGATCATGGTTCCTGCAGCTGCTCCTGCTTCGATGTTGGTAAAAGGCAACTTTTTTTTGTCGCATCTGTGAGTTTATGCGTCATAGACATTTTCTCCCGAACACTCAGTACATTATTTGGTTTACAGGTTAAAGTAGCTTTTACATGAAATACACTATTTTCCATTGAAAAAGGGTTAAGATTCCGGGCAGGGCGCGGCATTTTGGTCTTCATCATTTGTATAATCCTCAAGTGTCTTGTCATCAGGGACAACCAGCAGCTTAGGAACCTAATCGTAGTTTGTCCTTTGACCCTTTTGGCAAATGTGCTTCTCAGGTATGTATTGATCACAGGCTGAACACTTCTACTTTGATATGGAGTAGTACTAGTCCGAAGAGCAGTCAATACATCTTCCATTCTGCTCGAAAGGCTTTTACAACGGACAAAGTTTTAAGGCCCCGTTTTCTGAAGTTTTTTTATATTCTTAATTGATATCTTCAATTTTAGCTCCGTCCAGCATCCAATTCGGAGCATTAAGATTGGTCTTCAATTGTTCTGTTGGCAACTGCCCCTTTGGAATAGAAGTTCCAGGAGCTTTCAAAGCTTCATCAATCAAATCAGCTGTCTATTTGGCATCTTAAACTTATTTCTAAGCATCTTCAATAGCCTATCCGCCAACACCGTCCTTTATCAGAGGCTCCTTAATCACTTCATCAATATCATTGAGGTCGTCTTTAATTGCCACAATGTTATTGGAAATGACTCGCTTTTTTTAATCTGACATTTCAGGACAGACCCATTCACTGGCTTCTAATTACTCATTTGCCAT
>VOMN01071373.1:0-23386 GCA_014899125.1 Orchestia grillus | reverse complement strand
CCCGCCCTACACTACCCGCCCTACACTACCCGCCCTATAAGACTAAGCAAATAATTTCTTAAGATACGGTGGTATTGAGCACTTTCTCTCAATTTGACTGCCATTGTCTTGGCCCCGTTTATGAAAAGTGTAAATATTAAGCAAACCTCGGCCATTTAGGTCTATCGAATTGTAAGTCTATCTTATTGTAGGCCTGTTTTATTGTAGGCCTGTTTTATTGTAGGTCTGTCGTAGTGTAGGTCTGTCGTAGTGTAGGTNAGGTCTGTCGTAGTGCAGGTCTGTCGTATTGTAGGTCTGTCGTATTGTAAGATTACGGTATTGAAAGGAAAAGTTCTGTTGGTTTTGATCGCTCCAGTCCTCCATAGTTCACCATTTTTGATTATATGATACGAATTATCTGGTTAGTAGAAGATATTCATCAGTTATATGCATGAAGTGTTTTACAGTATTCATGCTAACTTCAATCATCTCATATCATAAAAAAATTTCCTTCATTGTTCTTTTGATGTTTGTTTTTTTGAAATAGTTACCTTAATAGTTAGCATAGATGTATCACTGGTTTCGCATTTAAAAATAGGAATAAACATTATTTTTCCCTAATATTAGGGAAGTACAAATCATCAGACAATCTAAAAAATTCTGAATGACTCAGTAACATTAAGTGAATGGTTGACTTTTTGTATTTGATCAAGAAAATATGAAGTTAAGAATTGGTCGTATGCCCCTTCGCTATCCCTTCACACGTCACGTCCTATGACACAGCCACAAGTAGTCTGTACTCACGTGGTCCACCCAAACGTTGGTTGTCATAATTTGCTCCCGTAAGTTCTGGAAGACAAAAAACAAGCGAAGTTAGATATTATCGTTACATTCAGGCCGTTTTTCATGTATGGGTAAAATTTAATTAATCAGTCTTTACTGCTATCTGACTTGGGAACTCACTAGTTTAGGGCTAGCGTGGCTCGAATGCGTTGCTGAGCTATGTCTCGTAACTCAACTCAGAACGAATGTCTGCGTCGTAAATAAGGTCTAGAACATAATATTGTACACCAAAACTAATTCGAAAGACGTACATTCTACGCTAGCTCAACCCGTCAGCGAGTGTTCCTGTGCTCGTGTCAGCGAGTGCTCGTGTCAGCGAGTGCTCGTGTCAGCGAGGGCTCGTGTCAGCGAGGGCTCGTGTCAGCGAGGGCTCGTGTCAGCGAGTGCTCGTGTCCCGTCCCATCCGATAACCCGGATGATTTGGTCAGCATTTTATTATTTTCTAGAAATGATTTCAAAATACTTCTTCAAAAATACCAAAACTCAAAACTATGAGCCAATATGCTTCTTGCCGAACCCTTTTCATCGGCTTTACGTCTTCTAATTTTCACAGTGTAATGTCATTGTTTTTCAATTCGATGCTGGAAACTATTCGGAATATGTTTGTGATCACTTTGAAGGCTTTAAGCTGAAGTGGTGAGTGTTTTTATTGCACTTTTTATGGAATTATATTTAGGGTCAGTATAATCTTCCTCTCATCTGTTCACTGACTTAAATTAGTTTAGCGCTTGTGAATTGAAATACGCTAAAAATATTAAACCCTGTAGGGTAAGATTGGACATGAAAATATTATTTTGTAGCACTTGAGGACTGCCCTAGGCTTCACTCTGTTGAGGTTGGCCTCGAATACTAAAACTGTTCTGGAAAATATGGCGATAGCCTTGCGCAGTACGATAGAAAGAGAGAGAGATAGAGAGGAAGACATCCTGCAGCTATCAGTATGGCTGTGATGAAGAGAGAGAGAGATGCGTCAGACCGCTGTCATGGCAACTGCTTCAGTTGTAACAGAGAGGCAGCTTCAAGACGCTGCCTCCACAGCGGTGCACAGAATGTATCAGCAATTGCAAGGAAGACACAGCTGTACACAGAGTGTTCCAGCAGTTGCAAGAAAGACACAGCTGTACACAGAGCGTTTCAGCAGTTGCAAGGAAGATTCAATTGTATTGAGTACGTTCCAGTAGCTGTATCAGAGAGGCAGCTTCTAGAGTGTAGACACTGCCGCTACAGCTCTACTTAATTCTATTGGTCAGGTTTCACCATCTCCACTGTACTGTACGCTGCGGAGGGTAGCTGTGCAGCGCAAAGTCATAAGTGTGGTTTCGGTCCTCTTTGGAAGCTCCGTCAGCCACTCTCCTGACAAAATGGTCCAAAGGATAAATGTCAAGGGGTGTGGAGACTACATCCAACAAGAGCCAGAGTATTCTAGGCTACTCAGGGTGTTTCCGCTGGCTCAAGAGGCACTTGCTTTCGGATCACTGGTGCTCCCGAGTTTTCTCAAGCATGAACAGGTCTCTCTACCTCCCGTACGACATCAGCGGAGGGCGCTATGACGACACGTCGGAGGGTGGCCTAATCCACCACCAGTTCCTATAAAGTTCCCTTGTGCCCTTCCCAGAGTCTTCTCGGATATTTGCTGAGATGAAATCGGTGAATTCGGGCGTTCAAGTTTTTCCTAGATCTGGCAATGTTGTTTCCTTTGGAAAGCGGTTTAGAATCACCACTGAAATCCTTTAGTTCTCTTCAAACGTTGCAGACAAATTAAGAAGCCATTCTCAGGAGGGCAATAATCTCGAAATAGAAGTGTTCTATTACAAAAATAAGATTAGAACATGCCTCTTCATTTTCTGGGTCAGTTCAAGTTCTTCCATGTTTACTTCCAACAAAAGAGTACTATGAACAAGAAACTGTCACTTTTAAAGTGTGTTCTGAAATCTTTGCCACACCATGTATAGGCACGTATGTGGAAACTTCAAAACTTTACCAATAAGTTAATATTAATTTCAAGTAAAACAGCAAACTACAGGTGCTTCTCATTTTATTTCCATACATTTTGATTTGTCACCGATTTGGGACTACTCAGTTACGCTAGGAAAGTGTAGTTTTTTTTGCGGTTAAATTTGGCTCAGATCAACAAGAGAGCCATCACAACCAGCGCCGCTCTCTCTGCCGTAATTACGAAAGAGTCCGCGTCCTCGAGTTATTTTCCCTAAGCACGCGCTTAGGCTATGCTAATCAAATTCACGTTTCGAAGACCGCATTGTGAGTGATACAATGAACGCAAGGAGAACACAGAACGAGTAGAAAAATAGTCAACTTGGAGAAATTTTCCGAATTGTCCGTCTCGAATTCGATGATTGATTTACTGTTATGTACTACCTCAATAAAGGCGCAGCTACGTTCACAGTTGCAGTCACAAGTGAGGACGGTGTTAGAGCATAGAGTTGACATTTAAGTGCTGCACTTTTGTGAACAAGGACGTTTTCAGAGAAGTGGAAACGTATTTCACTTTGCAGGAGCGGCAGCCCGCCCTGCTGAGGCCAGCCGCAGCCCTGCGCCTGGCGTGCAGGCGGTGCTTAAAAGCCCGCCACTTGGGAGGGTCTGGGAGCGTGACGTGAATGCGAGGCGAGGGATCTGGGGGGCTGAGGTCACCCTAGACGGGGTTGTGAGGAGAAGCACGAGGATTTGAAGGACATAAGGGGGAGGGGGTAAGTCTTCTGAGGAACAGAGCAATGTTGAGAAATGAGCGAGGGGCTGCGCGGCAGTACAAGCGCTGGACGCAGCCTCCTGAGGCGATGGACTGGGGATGGGGTGATGGGTATCTCAACATGCACTTTACTGTAGGAGGTGGATACAATGAAGTAAAACCAGTCTTCAATAAATCTTATGTAGGTCTGAGCAATTCAGTCTCAAATTTTGTGTTTCTTCATAGCGTGACAGGAGCCGGAATGTGTCTTCAAGTTCAGAATAACAGTCATGCCCATTTACAAGTAAATAGTTCTGTCTCACATGAAGCGAGAATGTGAAAACAGAATTTGTATACATGCACTTTGTACATTACTGCCCGCACGTTCAACTGTAAGCTAGGCAGAGCAGATACGTATTTTGTAATTTTTCTACGATCCCAAACTTTCCTAATTGTAGACCGTTTTTCCAATGCTGAAGCTTCAAATTTGGAAAACTTTCACCCATATGCTGCATAAAATCCTGGCTCGATGATGTCTGCTAAAGACACAAAGCATTGCTCTTTGTATACATTTACTTGGTAGAAAATCAGGTAAATAACGGCACCGTGTCACTGTTCAGAATGCACAGATGTGGCGCTAAGACTTTGAGAATTTAAGTAGATACTGTTTTGAAGTACTTTATCCCTCTAGGTTCGTTCACTTAGAGTGGCCTCTCTGGCTGTAGATAGCCAGCTCAGATGCCGTGTACACCCCATGATAGCCAGCTCAGATGCCATGTGCACCCCATGATAGCCAGCTCAGATGCCGTGTGCACCCCATGATAGCCAGCTCAGATGCCGTGTACACCCCATGATTACCCGACCAGATGCCGTGTGCACCGTATACCACGGGGTACGGAGAACACGGCGCCGTATTTCCATAGTTTCTGCTTTTAAGTCGACAAGAAAAGAGCTTAACGATCATTCCGAGGCCAGAGCGGTGCGGTTGACAAGGACATGAGCCTAACCGTCGAATACTCACTATTCCTCATGAAGTTTTCAAGATTGAGGGCAGTCATTCTTTGCTTAGTGCCATCTTGTGTGGTGGAGACACGCTAGCGCGAAGAACATAACAGAACACCTACCTGCTAATTAGGTAACTAGCCTTGAAATGTATAGTGTCATAACATCTCTGTAACGTAAACCAACTCCATTTCCTGATGAATGTTATTGGGCAAACATTTATGCATTCATTTGTTAGCCATGTAAAGCATGACGGCGCTAAGGTTTTGATTTATTTGTTAATTTTGCAAGCGCTCCCGTACTGACCTTCAGGATCCCGTTAATTAACTCGAAAGCATACAGCATTAGTAAATTTACTTCGGGGAGATATATGATGTTATGAAGTCGTTTGTATCTCGAAAATTCGACTCTATTTTATTGGCCAAGATTAGTACGAATTTGAAGTTTTCTTCTCCAGACATGATTTGATTCATGCTTTCTATTTCGGTTGAAAACTTTTGAATGCAGAGTTTGCAGTGCTGTTCCTATTGGGAGTCTTATTGCTGTTTGTTCACTTCTATTCAGAGCACTCGGGATCCTTCTTGTCTTTTTATGGCTCTTGCCAGAGCTGAGCGAGCGCAGATAACACTTGAGATCCGTTTTCTTGACTCCTGGAGGCCTACTGGAGCACTTGAGTCCCAGCTAACTTTTTCTTGGGACGGTAAGACAATCAAATTGTGAACAATTTAAGAAAATGATTTATATGCCCAGCACTCAAAAAGTTTGGCAGTATTCCTAATTCCTGTTTTAGGGTATTTTTATACACACGTATTAATTGCATCATTTAAGTAATATTCAAATAGACAGTTCAAATCTTCCCATATTTTTTCGAAGAAAAAAATAAATTGATTTATTTATTTGAATGGCAAATGCACATAATTCTTGAAAAATTATTCCATCATTTCCTTTATAAAGGAGAGCCCACAAACAAATGCGAATATTTATTATCCGCAAGAATTGTTTTCGTACCAACGATTGTTTGCTCATTGCATTATTTAGTACATGAAATGAAAAAATTCAAACTACAACCGAAATAGTGAGCAGTGAACTATTTCGTTGTTATATTTAAGTGAAGCAGCTCCATCAACACGCCGCTGAGGCTCATATAATTATATGCGCGTGGAGCAGCTCCATCAACACGCCGCCTTTCTTCATTGAGATATTGCGTAAATGACCACACTTTGTTCAAATGAGAGCTGTACAGATTTGATTTCATGTACAAAATATTTTGTTAAATGCTATTCAGAAGTAGAAGGTATGGAGAATTTTATGATTTAAATT
Source organism: Orchestia grillus (assembly GCA_014899125.1). NCBI lineage: Eukaryota > Metazoa > Arthropoda > Malacostraca > Amphipoda > Talitridae > Orchestia > Orchestia grillus. The sequence goes on along the minus strand of VOMN01071373.1, from coordinate 17,559 downwards.
TTATTTCATTTCAATTCGACTCTTCTTCCCCAATCATAAATTGTTTGATTATTAAACAGTTTTAATAATACGTATAAATCAAAGTCTAAAGGTCTTTTTTATAATCGACCAGTGTCATTTTCTCTGAATGCGCGCTCGGGTTCCCTGATCAAGTTATGAGCTTGTTGATATTTTTTCCTCCGATCTTACAATAATATTTCAATTGTTTTTCTATTGACTGACGTTAGGTTCAGGCTCGATATAGTTGTAGAGCAGTTGTTTGTTTCATCTTCGGAAACAGGAGTGCAATTCGCATGCTTCTGATCGTGCAGGACCATTCCAGTCCCGAGCTTTCGATGGAGGATGTTTGACAAGGGTTGCTGATCCCTCAGCGGCTTCCCTCAGTATTCGGAGAGCTAATCAGTCTGGTCTTGTCCATTTATGAGCGCTTTATAAAGTTGAGCTGTTTTTCTACCTCTATCATTGTGAACACGCCATCTTTCTGTTTTTTTTCAATGTTTATTGTTTATTGTGAAAATTTTCAGCCAAATCCTGATTAGAATTTGGTAAGGTAAGCAGTTAGAATTCTGGCTTTGTTTTACTTTTCCGTTTGAGCTGGCCGTCGAATTGATCAATGCTACAATAGTGTCCCTTTTGAGACGTCTATCATTGACACATTTGTAAAAGCCCTTCGAGGGAATTTTCGCAGGCGTTTCTATCAGAATTTCAATACTACTCTTTGACTAGAGCACAATTGTAAAAACTAGTAATATATTAATAAACGAGATTCTAAAAACAGTAATTGACGAAAGCTCAATTGGATCAACGAGTAACATATTAATAAACGAGGAACTAGAAACAGCAATTGACGAGAGCTCAATTGGACCAATGAGTAACATATTAATAAACGAGGAACTAGAAACGGAACTACAGGCGACATCTGACATCGCTCCGGACTGCTGCAGCAAGAGACTACGAGAGACACTTTTGTCCTGCAGGCGATCACAAAATATCTTAGATGGCACTACCTGATAGTAAGGTGGAGTAAAATTAGGTTCCCAGACATCAGTAGCAACAAAAAATCAATGATGCATTAACGAGACACTAAGGAACAAAGTACGGACAGCGTTTGGAGCAGTTATGGGCCGGCGAGCGGGGGTCCCTTTAAGCTCTGGCACGTCTCCAGCCAGCACCAGAGCCGCCTCCCCTCCTCCGCCACTGTTTATTCGACACTTGCGTATCGTAAACACAACCATACTACACACTGTTATACTGCACTTACCAAGTTGCTTGAACCTTTACTTTCACCCGTCAATGCTGAGCAAGAGAATTAGCTCGGCCAGCATGACATCGCAGAAAGGGCCCCAAGAGAGACGTTACCTTGTTCTAATATGGGGAGGTATTGTTATATCATAATTAAATCATAAAATATAAACATAAACCTGTTGGGCTGTCCAGCTACTGGGTGCCCCAGGGGACGAGTACAGTCCCCTCACGGGGAACGTGGGCTGTCCAGCTACTGAGCTTACACTGTGTAACACAGGCATAGAGCTGCACGTTATCATTGTCTTTCCAGGATTATAACGCTCATTCTAGGGCTAAAGTTCCGTAACTGCAGAACAGGACTGCATAAAAATAATTGCAGTTCCTAAAATTTTTGGAAAAATGATAGTTGAATGATAACTAGTTAGAAATATTTCCAGTTCTGAAGTTCGCAAAAGCTACTCAGCATGAAAGCCGTTCACACCTTAGGTTTCAATGTACTTAGGAGCTAGAGGAAGATGCATTCCCTGTAACTGATTAAAAATTTGACCGTGAAATTGAATTGTGCACTTCAATACTCACTTCATTTACTAATTTTAATCTTACGTTGTTTGCAGCATCTGCCTCCAGCATCTGCCCTGATGACAGAAAAACTGGAAAAAAATCATAATAGAATATAACTGATGAAAGTGAGAGGATGTGCAAACTTGTTATTACTCATCAAGTGCAGAAAGCTTCACGAGCCAATGTGTTTAGGATATTACGTCGGAAGGCCAGTAGCACGCGTGCACTCTAAAAAAGTTCCTTTTTGAGCACCCCTGGAGGCCAATGGGGCCTACATTCGCACTTGGTTTCTGTAGCTGTAAGAGCGACAGGTGACTACGCTGCTCCTTGGACGGGATGTCAGTCGGTCCCAGGCTTTACCCCAGCATCAACTGGTGCCCGGTATACACTTGGGCGGAGAGGGAAATCCAGGGCCGGGTGGACTCCTACTGGCGACCACTCGGACCGTAGTAGAGCATCGTATCTCCCAGAGTACTCAGGCATGCCTTCTAGACTTACACCAACCCGGGCTGTAGACGTCCGCGGAAATTTGTCCGTAATTCAAAAGTTAGAAACACTGCATGACTTCAGCGGGTATAATTTTAAAACAGAGAGCATGAACTGAATGGCTTAATGCTAAAGAATGATCTCGTATGCCACCATGCAACGAGTTAGTAACCCAATTTGATGACGTTTCGGAAACCTAAGATTCGACTGGTTTTTACACTTATTACAGTAAAATATATAAGTGGAATTAAATCGTACAGAGGAATAATGGCAAATAATAGATAATACGCCAAGTATGGAAATAACAATGTGTATTACATGTAAATTTTGATGATAAAATTTGTTGAACCTTAAAATCAGACGTATTTTCAATTAGACTCGTTCAACTCAGAACGGGAAAATATGTTTATTTTTTATTTTATCAACCAATAAGATGTTTTATTTAATGCTAGCGCAACGTAGTAGTCTGCATTCATACCCTATGGTGAATCAGAAAAATTCAATCAACCTTGAAAGGTGCTCCTTGTACTAAGACACCTTTTCAAAGGTGACATCGAGCCTCCAACAAAATTCAGCACCAAAGAAGAGCTTCAAATTGAGTCGATCCGACATCCAGAAACAGTTTCATTAATTAAACAAGAAGGACTGGCTTGCAAGAAGGTCTAATTTTAACCCATTGGATTTTTTTGCCTGGTCCCTGTTGCAGAAGAAAGTCTCAAGTCATCCTCGTACACTACTTTACGAGTCCCTGTTAGAGGATATTAGAGGAGAGAGTCTCAAGCGAACCTCACATGTAGCTCGATGGCCTCAGAATACAGGGGCAGAATTAGTCAGCTCTCACTCCACAAGAGCAGCTCCGTACCTGTTTTCATGTCTTTGATTTGCAGCCTGACTTCATGCTTCATTTTATGGCATAAAAGTAGACGATCACATTTAATAAATGGGAAAATGGGATGTTAATTTCTACCACAGCACAGTATTTTCACAGTTTTATTTTTGCCACAAGGTCGAAAATATTGTAGAGCTGATTTTTTTAAAATAGACATATTGCTCACCCTAATTATGCATCGGTGTAGTGTGAGGAGATTATCACAAGCATATCATCAGTGTTTCAGAAACCCACACGCGCTCATTGAAAATGGAAGCACAAGTGAGGCGACAAAATGCAGCTCTTGCAATCATCTTTCGGCTGAAAAGGGTTGGCACCTCTGAAAATGTGCTCATGCTTTCAAGGAATATCAGATAAATACAATTTATTCTATAAACACCGAAAACCTACATTCCCGGGCCAATAATTTCCAATGTAGCGTGACACTGAACTTGGATCTTATTCTTTTCTTTTTAACGGGAGTATATTGAAAAGTTGTTGTCCGGTACCTCAATTTTGGAGAAGCACTGGATGCCCCAAAGCATCGTATTTATGCAATTTAACTAATTTCATATGTGTCATAATGAATGAAATTGTTAAAATTTATCACAGCATACTACACACGAATTTTATTTCACAGTAAAAATTTTCATACAGCCTTGAGCCAGCATTCACTCACCAATGTTGCCTGAATGAGCGCGGCGTCAAGTTGTAGCCTACGAATGGACTGGTACGAGCAACACAGATGTCGTTAAACAAGTCGCTATATGTTGAATATGTAGAAGAGACCAGAAGGTCAGTAGGACTCCTTCAAACACAATTGTAGGCACAACATGGTCTGGTAGCACTAAAGAATTAGGGTAGATGTCAAAATGAAATTTCAATGAAATTCTTGTAGTAGCTTTTGGCAAAAACCGAGTCACATCTTGAAACAACGCAACTTATGTTAGAACGACTGTCCCTGTTGACCTAAGCCTGCAAACGTATGATGCGCAGCGTTAAATTTCAACTTTCACAGTCACCGAAAAAGATACGACTTGCTAAAGGGAAAAAATCTTGAATTATATTTCCCGCGGCGCTAACAAAACTCTTATCCTGGTCAGTCGAGGACCTCTTCACTTTGGGACAGGTTGTGAAGTGTCTCCAAGATAATAGTGATGCAGTTGGTGCAAGTGGCATTGTTGATCGGGGTAGAGTCTATATAAAGGGCCAAAAATTGGCAGGGATTGCGGTGTGTTGTATTTGAGAATGAGTGTTGCATTTGTGATGGTGTGTTGCGGCGGTGAATGTGTGTTACGATTGTTGTGGTGTGTTGCATTTTTGTGGTGTGTTGCAATTGTTCAGGCGTGTTACATTTGTTGTGGTGTTACATTTGTTGTTGTGTGCTACATTTGTCGTTGTGTGCTACATTTGTTATGGCGTGTTACATATGTCGTGGTATGTTGAATTTGTTGTCGTGAGTTGCAATTGTTTTGGTGTTTTGCATTTGTGGTGGTGCGTTCCATTTGTGGTGGTGTGTTGCATTTTTGATGGTGTGTTACATTTGGTGGTGTTGTATTTGTGATGGTGTGTTACATTTGGTGGTGTTGCATTTTTGATGGTGTGTTACATTTGGTGGTGTTGCATTTGTGATGTTGTGTTACATTTGGTGGTGTTGCATTTGTGATAGTGTAATGCATTTGTGTTGGTGTAGAGTACTCGTTGTGGTTTGTGTTGCATTGTAATGGTGTGTTGCATTGTGATGGTGTGTTGCATTGCGATGGTGTGTTGCATTGCGATGGTGTGTTGCATTTGCATGAAGTAGAACAAAATTTTCAGTCGTTGTCACTGACGAGATCATTGAATTGGACGACTAAGTTCCTCAATCAACAGTCCGTCAAAAGTGTTCTCATACTAAAAATGGATCTCTATGTTCGCCTTAGAGAGGGGACAAACACACCAGCCAAAAAATGAAAGTAAAATGTGTTATAGAAAGAATTTCAGTCGATTTTGTAACGACATTTGGCCAACAATAACTTCAAATATCAATTCTGTACACTCTTATATCTTAGAGTAAGATATCTCATTTACTTAGCCAAGTGCCGCTGCTCTCAAGTAAGCTATTCCCGTTTTGTTGACAGCGATTTTTGTAGATGCTGTAAATCTGACCAATAACTCAGACGTCATTAACACATTCCTATTTAGGGTGTCGTGAAAGACAGATTCGTTAGCATTATCTACGCGACGCATATAAAGTTTACTAATAGTCCCAATGTTTTCACCTAGTGTGATTTTTATTTCTATAGTTTCCGCTGCATTGAAACTTTTTATGAATAATTTTTCATAGCTCACCCGATACACATTGGCAGATTCTGGTCACTTAAGTTACTGAAATATTTGACGTGAACTCCGTAGACTATGTTGGAAGCCGTGCTCTGACTGTCGAGAATTATTTCGCTGATCAGAAAATACTATCCGTAGAATGAACTGTTATTCGACAATACCCAGAGTAGAAGCAATCAGAAGATTTTCGGCTCATCCGTAAGGTATTGTATATGACCAATGGGGCTCCCGGAAGAAATCTGAAAGTTACATACTAGAGATAAGATATGAGAGTGAGTTGCATGGAACGAGTGGGACGCTCCTGCAGTCTGTGAACGACAAGATCTGAAAGTCGCCGAGTGATTTATTGCCTAAACTAAAGGAGGCCATCGGATTCTCATTCAGCAGAGGTTATATGCTCGCTATAACACATTAGAATAATGAGTCATTCCTATGAGTATATTCACAAAGTCGAAGAAGGCCGCTGTATTTGGCCCACTGACAACCTGTTCCCAACGAGGGACAACATGTTCCCAATGAGGAAGAACGTGTTTCCAATGAGCGACAACATTTTTCTAATGAGGAACAAGAGGCTCAAAATCAGAACTGGGGTTCACTGAGTTTTATATACAAGATACGTAGGCATACCTCGATTCAAAATAATATAATCGAGGTAAAAGGTGCACAAACTCGATAGTGAACAATGTGCACATAATACCACATCAAACCCTTGGAAATAAGTTAGGGAATAAATCTGAAATCATAGAGCTCGCCTTCAGCTTTGGTGAGAAACCATATAAATCATATCTACCCTCAAGTCAATATGAGTCAAATAGCTCCCCTTCAAGTGAACATACGAGCAGGATTTCAACAAATAATTCATTTTCAAGTCTTGGAGCTAAGTAAACATCACTTTGCTCAGCTTCTATTCTAAAGCAAGGTGTCACACCAAGTTGCTGGGTCTGTAAGATACCAAAAAGGAAATTACAGCCGTCAGTCGAGATCAATAAATTCAATCAAAAAACAACAAGGTGGGATTCAATTCCATAAGTAATATTTAGTGTTAAATAATCTTAAATTGAGCACATGTGAGACGTATAGAATCTAATCCTTCGATTCTGAGTCGTACAAGAAAGAGATATGTTCGAACGATTTCATAGTAAATGTGATGAATCATATAGGAGTACATCTTGATCAAGGCGAACGGCATAGTACCCGTAACTTGAGGGCGTGCCTCGCCCTGACGCTCACCACTTGGCACCAACTCCAATGTGTTCGCGTCAATATTGTCTAGATGCTTAACAATCAAATGTATAACATACAAGATCTATGATTCATAGAATCGGCTTTCTCTGTTCCAGACGAGTTAAACAACGGGAATTGATACTCGACAGCGCTGTTTTAGCTTTCGGAAGAATTGAGGAAGGAATTGAGGAATACAGTTCTGCATAGTTACGTCAGGCAGAAGACCCTTTGTTAACTCCTTCATTAACCGTAGTTATCTCCAAAGTTAACCGTAGTTATCTCATGAGTAAATCGTAGTTATCTCTTAAGTTAACCGTAGCTTTCTCCTCCTGACATATTGAAATGTAAATCAAACTACGTAGCGCTTGTCAAATATTTATCATAAATTACCCTTAACCATAGAACAGAGTATATTATGAAATTATGACTTATGTATGTAGTAGATTACTCCTAACCATTGCATACAAGGCACTGCCAAATAGAAGGTTCCATGAAAGCACGTGAAATGACTGTAGGACACAGTAAACACGTGAAGTGACTGTAATGCACATTAAGCACGTGAAGTGACTGTAGGACACAGTAAGCACGTGAAGTGACTGTAATGCACAGTAAGCACGTGAAGTTACTGTAATGCACATTAAGCACTTGAAGTGACTGTAGGACACAGTAAGCACGTGACGTCACTGTAGGACACATTAAGCACGTGACGTCACTGTAGGACACAGTAAGCACGTGACGTGACTGTAGGACACAGTAAGCGCGTGACGTCACTGTAGGACACAGTAAGCACGTGACGTCACTGTAGGACACAGTAAGCAAGTGACGTCACTGTAGGACACAGTAAGCACGTGACGTCACTGTAGACCAAAGTGTAGGAGACGACTTACAGTCACTGACCAGCGGGAGCCAGGACGCAGCAGGTCCCTGAGAGAGCGTGCCGTGACAAGGCGACTCATACACTTACGAGATCAATGAGTTGTGAGAGGCGCAGCCTCATCCACACGGTGATGGTTTCATTGTTGTTGCTCACGGGCCTGATGAGTCGGTTGTACGAACTGAGCAGGTCGTCGTACAACCTTTTGGCGTCAGGGTTGGCCACCACGCTGACCGGCAGGTTCAAGCACAGCAAAAAAGTAAAAAATAGAAACAAAATGGAGCGGCCAGGATACGTGAGAGCTGTAGGGAGGTGAGCAGAACCACGGAGCCGCTCCATCCTGGCCGAAACTCGAGCTAACGCGAGCACCGTCCTATCTGACGGTCTGGGGTGCACTGACGCTGGGCCAGTGCTGTACTCTGCACCGTGATGATCACTCAACTGTGCTTGTGCACAGCTCTGCTCTGAAGCACAACGCACTTTTCAATTCATTGACCAGACCTGCGCCTCGATGGATCCGTTTATATTACGTATTGAAATGAAATTACGTTCGCGTTTGGTGCCAGAGTCCACACTACTCATTGCAGTAACTCACAAATCCATCAAGTCCCTGACGCGAGCAGTGCTCTTCAGGGCTGAGTGCAGGTAGCAGCATAGCTCTTCACACACACAGGCTCTACACACCAGCTCTACACAGGCAAGTTGGGGCGCATCACCGGCCTTTTGGCCATGTCGACACAATACGAGCTGTCCGTGTCTTGTGGTGCACAGGGCGGTGTGGGTCACACAGCTGTGCGGTGGCACAGGGCGGTGTGGGTCACACAGCTGTGTGGGTCACACAGCTGTGTGGTGGCACAGGGCGGTGTGGGTCACACAGCTGTGTGGTGGCACAGGGCGGTGTGGGTCACACAGCTGTGCGGTGGCACAGGGCGGTGTGGGTCACACAGCTGTGTGGGTCACACAGCTGTGTGGTGGCACAGGGCGGTGTGGGTCACACAGCTGTGTGGTGGCACAAGGCTGCGGGGGCCATAAAATTCTGCCAATCTTGGGCGCATCAATATTTAATTTGCAGTTATTAGTTACCAAATCATTAAACAATAAATGAGTTGAGGTGCATGCTAATAGGGTGATGCTTATAAATAGGGAAATAATATAGCTGATGAATATAGCACTAATCGAGTGTTGCTTAAAAAGAGATAAATGAACATAGCTAATGAATGGCTGATAAATATAGCGCTACTTCGGTGTGGCTTGGAAAGAGCTCAATTAAAGTGGACGAATATGAGCAATAACAGTTCCCTTGCGTGTATGATTCTCGGAACAATTTCAAATCTGGCTAAAGGTTACTGGAGCTTCTCAACATTACAGAATTTGGCCGAAGCCGCCTTCCATTGAAACTCACAGTTTGGGCATAAAAAATGGATCAAATGACATAGCCATTCGAGATTAAATTCATTTCGAGGCCTGTCGCGAGTAGAAAGATTCTTTTTATTTTTGGCTAAAATGTAATGAATTTCTGAATAAATATTGGAATTTGAAATCAGACCGAGTCGAAGTTTTGGCTATAGAATCGAGAAAGTATCCATGTCTTAATTGTTCATAAAAATACACATTTCCTTTGAAGAGAAGTACACAGGTGAGGTAAGAGCATAATTGTTTGAGTGATTTGCTACTGAATTTAAGTGTATCCACAACCATAACTGATCTATGGCTGCTGCTGAATCCGAATGTAACCCAACCTATGTATAGTATATTGTTTCTAAATTATAAAATCAATTTATTTCACTACGTACCGACGAGCAAACTGACGGATCTACACGAATTCATGAATATATGTACATTGCCAAGAATTTTGACTTATCAAATTACTCTACGGAATTGACTCCCAGTATTTCACTATCTTTTTCTTAAAAATTGTATGACGCCATTGATTTTACAGTGCAAGTCAAAAACTTTTTAAACTGAAATGTTGCTTTTTTCTTTCAAAACAATCTACCAAGGTTTATTTTAATATTCAATTAGCTCCTTATTGTGAAAGTATAATTTCCATAGTAGGCCAATCGTTAACTATAACAATCTACAGATTTTCCATGACCCTTCTTTCTTATGTTTTACAATGATGATTCTGTCCTAAAATTCTTTATGAGGATTTTCTTTAACAATCTTTTCCGTGATTTCGTGGTAAAATTCTTAGTGGGTAACTTGTTTAGTATTCTTTACGGTTATTCTGTTTTACAATTCTTTGAGGTGATTTTATTTCACAGCTCTTTGTGGTGGTTTTGTGTGTTAATTCTTAACTGAAATTTTATTTTACAGCTCTCTGTGGCAATTTCGTTTGCAAATTCCTTATGGGAGTTTTGTTTTATATTCTTTGTGGTGATGTGTCACAATCTTTATGCTGTTTTTTACTATTTTTGTTGTGATTTTACTTCACAATTCTTTGCGGTTATTTTATATAACACTCATAATGATTTTGTTTCTTTTTTTGTGACGATTCTGTTCCACAGTCTTGTTGGTGATTGCATTTTTTCATTTATGTCTGGTAGCATTGTTTTGCAATTTACTGTGATGATTTTATTTCACAATCTTCATTACAATTTTGTTGTAAAATTCTTTGAAGGGATTTCTTTACAATATTATTAGTGATTTAGTTTTACAATTACTTATGGTGATTTGCTTTGTAATTCTTTGGGATGGATTGGTTTTACATTTCTTCGTGATGATTTTATCCTACAATTCTACGTAGTGTTATTGTTTCATAGTTCCTTGTGGTTATTTCACCAACGAACCCAGGTCCAGGGGACCAGTTAGTAATATAAAATAGGGCACATCACTCTGGACCCTAATAGTAAACTGTAATAAAAAATGATGCTTACTTATATTGGGTAGTTCTTTGCTTGTCGAAGGAACTTATTTTCACGAAATAAAACTCACGCGCACTTTATTTGCTTGGCCTGATTTTAAAATAACTGTTCATTTTTATATTGTCAAACGTAATCTCAAGTTTGCAGCTTAAGGTTTGCAGAGCGCAGAGGTACCGGCGCGTCGGGAGTGTCGGGAGTGTAGGGTGGGTCGGGAGTGTAGGGAGTGTCGGGAGTGTAGGGAGTGTAGGGAGTGTAGGGAGTGTCGGGAGTGTCGGGAGTGTTGTAGCTCAAGTCTCACGGCGAGCTGCGCGGTTGGGCCGCTATGGTGCATCCAGAACTCTAGATACAAATGTGTCACGATTCCAACATGGACTCATAAAATGTACATATCATAAGGGAACAATTGTTTCCCGCCGAAATATAGGGAAATTGCCCTGTGTAGTAGACGCATAAACTCTTCCTCAATTTTAGAATTGGATCCAAATTTGAAAAAAGAAGACACGTTTTAACACATGAATTAAATTATGTACGATATGGCAAAGGAGCTTTAATGTATGCGTATCCACCTGTCAAACATTTTCTGCGTTCCTTGAGATGCTCTGATTACGACGAGTGTCAGCATTATCCAAGTTTCAGCATTACTCGAGTGTCAGCACTATCCAAGTTTCAGCATTACTTAGTGTCAGCATTATCCAAGTTTCAGCATTACTCGAGTGTCAGCATCACTCAAATATCAGCATTACTCGAGTATCAGCATTACTCGAGTGTAGGCATTATTCGAGTGTCAGCATTACTTGAGTGTCAGCATTACTCGAGTGTCAGCATTACTTGAGTGTCAGCATTATTCGAGTATCAGCATTACTCGAGTGTCAACATTATTCGAGTATAAGCATTACTCGAGTGTCAGCTACTCAAGTGTAATTATAACTCGAGTGTCAGCATTATTCGAGTGTCAGCATTACTCGAGTGTCAGCATTACTCGTGCGCCCAAAACCTTGCGTGCCCTCTAAAAAATAACTGCAAAACAAATAGTTCTTCCAAAGGAAAGGTTGCTGATCAAGTTTTTCAGAATGAACATTCATTGAAATAGTAGTTGCGGTTGTCACGGAGGGGATCGGAATAGATTAAGCATTTCTCAATACCCTTCTGGTGTTCAAGGTCCATTTAGAAAATTTCTACATATACATATCGCAGTAAATATTAATTTACGAATGATGATGCTGCTCAAATTCTTCCAGGCTTTGAAAAAGTGGCAAGTTTTGAAAATTTAATTTCTTATTTTTTTCTCAATTACGACATTAGAAGCTGCAAGCATCGAGCTAGGAGCTCGCCTGTGGCTGCTGTGCGTGCGGGGCATGGAGATTGTTTCCTTGTTTACTCACGTCCATCCTCGGTTTCAAACAAGTACTCGTGCATATTTTTAATGACTTACATTTCATCCTTCGCATTACATAGCACTCTCTAATTCTGAATTTCAAAATTGCATCCCGAAAAATATATGTTTATATTAATGAAACTCTTCTTTCCAAATGCAAGCTGACAGAAACAATTTCTTTTTTAATTTTCATGTTCTCTACAGAAAAATATTGATCTCGACTTGACTTGCTATCCCCCACTGTTGCCAGTGACAACAGGCATGTTTTTACATTAGCTTCTTTCAAAATTATTTTAGAAATTAATTTCTTGTTGCTTTCAGGAAATATCCACTACAAAGTCATCAGAGTCTCTGAAGTTCTCCCAAGGGCTTAACCTTTTATTGCTTCAATCATAACGTTTCCTCTGAAGAATCGTTTAGATTATTATATACGAATAAGTTTCATATATCTATACATCTACATAAGTTTATTGTACGAGAAGCAAAAAGTTTTATGATAAAAAGTAAGGTGAAGAAAACCGCCCAAGTTCAAGTCACATATATAAATAAGGTTTCCAACACGTACAAACCAAATGTTTCGAGCCCCTAAAATCATCATTAGTGGAATGATTTTGTAACAAAATCACATAATTTACTATAAATGCTTTGAAAATAGTGGTACAATACACGCAAACAACACATTTTTCAAACTATTATTATAAAATTCTAATGAGATAAATTATACAGTAGCCAGTTTTAACGGAAATTCATAATTGGTATAGTAAGTTTGGGTTTTCGATTAAATTTATTATGACGCTAAAATGTGCACATAGTAAAAATCAGAGCTAGAATTTAAAACGGGAAAATAGTTTGGATTCGAAAATCTACAGTTTCGACCTCTGAATGCTGACTTAGGTATTTCAGCTATCGGTTTCCCAGTTTTATGATTACGACCAGAGTGTTCATAAGTTCTAATACAGAGAGAACGGAACGTACTGCCCATCTACTCAGATGCACATTGTGCACAACTTAATAAGTATTCCACGTTACATTTCAAACTCATCGGGAGCTGGTCCTTAAAATGAGAAAGAGAGCCTACTTTAAAATTAGTAGTTGGAAAAATTGTATTTTATTGCCTGGGAAACATTTTTCAAGAAGTACTGGTAAGTCAATGCGCAGTTTTCAGACTGTGGACCAAAATAGGGCACACTGGAGCAGAATATAGGAGGAGCGAAAACATCTGTTCAAATTTGCGGATAGAAATTCTAGTCTAAAAATATGTCAAAAACCAACTCAAAAATAGTTCTTGGGAAGCCGTTAACCGTAAAAATCTTCAAGAATGGAAACTCTTCAATGCAGAAGACGTACGTAGAGCAAATATTATATGATCTGTGGACTATTGTTCATATACTATTTACTTTCTAAATAGGACGATAGCAGTTATGAAAACTGATTTCCTATCCCGTGGTGTTTTTTCTACGTATATACGGAACAGAAGAATTTGTTATCAATTTCTGAATGCAAAAGTCAAAAAATTAAAGTTATCCATTAAACTCAAACTCAATAGTAAAATTGATGTTATGATGTTTGCTTTAAAAATAGTCAGGGAACTGGCCAACTAAAGACTTGTTATTGAATAAAAGAAAAGTGTTGTCAAAATATCTGAGGTAAATTACAGATTTGAAGTCAATGGGATATTCATTAAACCATCTCCATTTAAGAAAACACATAGAGATACTAGCAAAAGTCGGACCAAGAGGAAGGTCCATACCTAAACCTAAAATTTAAAATCCTCCTAACTCCTAAATTTATGATAGGATCCTTTTTTCACTTTAAGGACATGCACCCTACGAGTTTCAAATCTAAAGCAGTATAATTGTTTCATTGTGCACAGTGTGCATCTGAGCACAATAAGGAATTAGAATTTCTGAACAATCGGACCGTAGTCGTAGAACTGGGAAACTCCCTCAGTCAACAATCAGACGTCATATTGAAAGCTGAAGATCATCTTTGAATCCGATGGGCTTTTTCATGTAAACTCTAGCTCTGATTTTTGCCGTTAGCACATTTTAGACTCATCATAGATTTTTAGACGAAAACTCAAACTTAGCGACAATTATTGAGCATTTCTGTTGAAAATGGTAGCTCGACAATTCAATTCATTTTAATTTTATATGTGTGGTTTCTATAAAAAAAAATTCAGGTGTATTCTATACGCAATTATTCTCTAAATATTTGTAGTAAATTGTGTAAATTTTTATCGATTCACACAACTGATGATGATTATAATGACTTGAAACGTCGATTTACTTGTAGGAAGATAAATTTTAATAAATGACTTCTCTTGGTACAGCCAAGAGAAGATTAGAGCGATTTGCCCTAATTTTTACCTCGTATCCATAAATGTACGTAAAGGTGGGCAAACCGGTCTCTGGTCTTATAATCTTTTGTTTTATTTTTGTGTTCCCACTCTTATTGATCTTGTATTAAAATGATTTGGAACTTAGCAAACATCGTTAGGCCTTTCTAGCTATATACCTTGAATTTTTTATTATGACATTTTTCCTACACCCGGAAGTGATGATAATCCGAAAGCTGTGGACCGAGAAAAGGCGCACAGTGCAAGTGTTGTAGGATGCAGAGTGGCATCGCACCTGAGAAACAGCACGCGTAAGTGGAAAATACCCACATTCTTTATAGTGAAGCTCGTTGCAGTACCCAACAATTAGAAATAATATTTTGAAAATAGTTACGGAGCTTACAGTTTTTTCTCGATATTTGATTACTCCACCGGAGTGAAAATAAGTCACAGAGCGTTTTGTCTTAGAAAATACCAATTCCGGTCAAGTTTAATGTTTCTGTACGGAGTAGACTTTTGAAAGCACTTCTGCTCCCATGGCTCGTTCTTATAAATTTTCCTCTCACAAAGAGTTGCCGCTTTTAAGTTTTACGCTCAATATATTATAAATTAAAAAAGTTAATGCCATTTAATCTAAAGATACTCCATACTCATCGCTTACGCTTTCGTTCAAGCATCTGCCAAATACGTTTCTTAAGAAGCGTAGCAATAAACATGATAACACAATATTCTACTTTCCCGATTAACTCGGTGTACGTAAAATTTTTGAAGTGGTATGATTTCCTTATATTGTGATTTAGATTACTTGAATTTTACTGCTGAACTTATTCTCATAAACGAGGTACACATGATCCACATGACCAACTCTAAGTGTATGAGTAGTATGAATAAATAATGTTTCCCAATTTGTGGGAGAATGTGAGTGCGACACTACCCTCTTGATGTCCTTGGTAGCACTGGGCCTAAGGCTGACCTGCGTTGTGTGCGTGCGTACGTACATGAATAGCTACAGCCGTCAGTGTGTTGCAGGAGTGCAGGCGAGGAGGTGAGCGCCGTTCGCTCGCCACCCTAACGTCATGTCGCCCTCTACACTCGCACTTCCTCTCTTTCCGTGGATTTTAGTCCCTCTTTTCTTAACTTCCTTCATCGCCCTCCTAATCTCCCCAGTGTATGCTAACCCCGAAGCCAAGCGCCTCTACGAAGACCTCCTTAGCACGTACAATAGACTTATTCGTCCTGTCGGCAACAATTCAGACCGTTTGACTGTTAAGCTCGGCCTAAAGCTCTCCCAGCTCATTGATGTGGTGAGTCCCTCTCTCTCAAGCATCAACTTCTGCAATGATGATAAGTATTTCCTTTTCTCCAGCATGGTCATTAATTCGGCTTAATGTATTTGTGACTTATATTTTTTCTTAGAAAATTACCAATTTTTCAGTGTTACCAAAACCTGTGAGCGATTACCGTTTCAGTTTTATAATTGACTTGGAGTCTTGAAGTGACACCCAGCAGCATGATTACGGGAAGTAGTTCACTTTAGTTCTTCGTGTGTTTTGCGACCTTATCATTTTCAAATGAAATAAAATTATCTTCATCAGAAAATTTCGCCATGAACATCTAGCTAGGCTCAACTTTTACTACTTCAAAAATCGCTGTCTAAAATTCTGCATGCAATATTCAAGCCAGCATTTAATAATTTTCGAATAGTTTATAGAATAGATGCACTACTGTTATGATATTGCAATTTCTTTAACATTTCATGTCATAAGGTTTATACGACCAAAACCCATCAGCTGAGAAGGAATTTCTGAGTAACTCTTCCATACCGACACGCTGAGATCAGCGATACTCGGCTGTTGAACTTCAGACGTGCGGGACGTGGCGGTGTAGGGAAGCATTTGTGAAAGTGTGAGAAAGCACATCAGAGAAAGTGTGCGGTGCAGCAGTGGTCTGCTGGTCAGGGCGATAAGAGGTAAATTTTATCATGAGGAGAGGCGAGCAGCGCCGTTCCCAAGCGAGGCGCATTAGCGACCGTTGGCATGTGCAGGTCAGAGCAGCAACATCAACGTCCGCGTGCATACAATTCATGATTTTATAGTGGAAACTCGTGGCGGTAGTCCGAACAACTCAAGTTAGATCTGTGAGTGAAATTCTTCTGGAAAAAGGTCTTTCGCGCTCTGGTCGAGTGACAAATCAGTGATGTTCTCACTTGAGCTTTTCTTGAGCAGTGAGTCAGCGACGCTGAGTCCTTGCTAGTCGATCATGGCTGCAGCGCCAGTGCCACGCTCTCAGAGCGTCGTGCACGAGTTACGTATGTTCCCCTTGGTATACTTCCTCTACTCAGAAACTATGTAAAATGTATCAATACGTTTGATGTACTACTTTTGCAACTTTTCTGATTACTGCCTAAACAATACATTATTTTTTTTCCAACTGAAACGTTAACAATTACATACAATTAAATTGAAGGCCTAAAGTGAGATTCAAGAGATTTTAAGCCAATATATGGAGTCTAAGTTTCGCCCATTTGTTATAATATTTCTTTTGTGTATTTCTGGTAAGTTATGCTTCAATAGTGCTTCTGTTTTACATCAGTGTATGGTCGTACTTGTACGGTATGCTGTTTATGACTTGTGCAGCTACATAGCGCTACAAGGATACCATTTAGCACACATGCGTCGTAGTCGAAAGGTGATATGGTTGCGTGCGACAGCGGCCCGAAGAGGCCATTCTTCATCTGCGGTCTGTTCTGCACCTGCAGCCAGCAGCTCGTACGATTGCACTTTATTCGGAGTCAAGAGTTCCTAATTCGCCTCTACCTCATTCTCTTACCGCCAAAACCCCCCAACTTGAAAACATCTTTGATTGTCTTTATATATTTCCGTGCATTGCTGATATGGTTGAAGTGAGACCGGAAGAAGATAGAATGCTCCCTTGTGATTCCGTACGGTCAGGATTCATGGGCTAGAAGCGAAGTGTTAAGCTATTCCTAACTACGTACGTTAAATGGCAGCTTTGTCCGACTGAGTCTACGTATTCTATGGTTACTTCAATCTCCCTCGGAAATATAATATCATAAGTTAACTGATAGCCTTACTGAATTAACCTACTTTCGTATGTATTGGACAAAGCAGCATCTCAGTTTTAGTAGTACTGTAACCTCGAATCGAAAAGTTGCGAGACTGTGAGTGTTTTGACTGCTCGATAGGAGGTTTGTCCATTCCTCCGCCTAGTTACACAAACAGCGCATCGGCGTCAACTCTCGCGCTCTGGGAAGTGACGACGGTTGTGACTGGCGCGAGTAGCAGCTCAGCTTAGTTACCATCACCAACCCAAGTTACGAGTGCGAGGTCGTATGCCCGGCGTGCTCCTGCCCACCATCTTGAATATCTTGAATATCTTGAA
>VOMN01071366.1:0-24235 GCA_014899125.1 Orchestia grillus | reverse complement strand
ATAAAGGTGCATGAACTCGAAATGCAAGTAATGCGTAAATCATGTTTTACTTCGAAGGAAGATTCCTTTGTCCAATGGGCGCAGACATTGCACCGGCTCCCCTTTTGGACGGGTAAGTATGCGTCGGGAATGAGAAAAACGTCGCTGCCTGAGCGCACGCGGCGTTGTTCGCAACACCGTGATCACGCAACACCCTTGACAACCCGGCATCTAATTTGGCAAGGATCAGCTCTGATCAGCGAGAGCGGGAGAGGACGCGTGCAGCCACAGACAACTAGTCGCTCGACCACATTACTCTTCGTTTGGACGGCCGACGCTGCCTAAATTTTGCACGTGCCTAATTTCCTCGCAGAAAATCCGGCGCAATCGGTAGTGCGCTCGTCCGCTGAACTTGACTTTTTCCAAAACCGTGAAATGGTTAATCTTTGGTCGATGTCATTCTGAGACATTGAACGTCGCTTAACATCTTTGCAAGAAACCTGTTCGAAGTGGCAGAGAGATTATACGGTAGTTGCCTAAGAATGAGTTCAAATGTGAGGCCGGAATTTACCTACGTTGTTAATGTTAACACGTGGACTCCGAAGTGGGTCATATATGGTACACGCGATCATTTAATCTAACCTAATGTAACCAAAGCACTACCATGTATCAATACAAATTTTCGAGTTTTCTTCAAATTTGTCTTCATCAATCGAATAAGCTAGTTCGGATTAGAAAAAAAAATTAATAGAGTAATCAAATTTGTGAAGCCAAAATCCTTCACTTTTAAATTCACAGTAGAAATATTTGTCGGCATGTAATTTTACCCTAGTGGAGAATTGGAGTCAACGCGTTTACCTGCCGATGTCGACGCCTGGTATTACCTGCAAGCATTTACAGTTGCCGCTCGCCTCAACGGACTCCAGAACAATTGGGGTACCTGAACACCCCAAACTTGGTCGATCTCAGAGCGTGACTCGAAATATTACAGTTAGATCTCTCTTTTGATGAGGTAAGTGCTCAAAGTTTTTTATTAAGTGCGTTGTTGCCCATAGACACGGCTTTATTGGACCACGTTTCTCCCGTTTTAGTTCACTGATGAAGGCGTCAACTATAGTTCTACATTTAAGTAAAATGACAACCAAATCCGTATGACAGACTAGAACACAGGAAAAATTTAATAATTAGAAGCTACAAGCACACATCTAGAGCCTGCAGTGACTTCCAAGCTACCCTATCTATGAAATTAAACCAATGTCAACTCTACGTAGCAATTATCCATGGATAAATTTTGCTATTTTACCAGGACTGGGAATCACGCAGGTGGAAGTAATTCGATGTTGATGTCGATGGGATTTTTTAATTCGCGAGTGATTCGTACGATGAAGCTCCAATGATTAAAGTGGGCATCTCACTGTTCCGTAAACGTAATTGTCTTCAACTGTAGAATATCTTACATTATGATTACAAATTCAAAGTCAATTTCGTGTCTTGATGTCAATTTTCACTCATAAATTGAGAATATACAGGAGTCATCATGGAAGTCCAAAATGAAATGGCAAGTCGTGAAAGAATATGTAACCCCTAGTTAAACTAAATGTGAGCCCTGAAGTCCTTTAGTGAAATAAAAACAATACAAAATAATTCACTTCCTAAGTGAGTTGCATCAGATACCGAGAAAGAATGCTGTCACTGACGCATATTTTTCTAAACGCCAATTTGAAGTAATTGGCGAAGTAATTGCAAGTTCGAGAATCTGAAGTGCGCGTTAAAAATCTCCCAGAATACTATCTCAAATTATGAGGAGGGTTGCCAACAATGTAGACATCTCTCATACGGCTTACTCTTTACATATTTCAGAAGCCGACCTGAAGACCCATACGTTTATGAGTTTCTACGAGGCTTTTACTTGGCACTTTTCAGACCATTGGAATACTGGAGGAAAAGATTGCAGCAAGCATAACTTGGGGCATTTTCTTACATTTTGTGGTAATCAGTACTCCCCAATTCGAGAACTCGCATTCCCCAGAGCACGCCCAAGTCTCCGTCTTGCCCCACGACCGCGTGTCGCTATTTTATGGCCAGCCTCGGCAGGGCCTCCCTTGTTCGGACCAGGGCAAGGCTGCGTCTCGCAAGACGTCGGCTCCTCTTTTGCCTTGTCGGGCCACAAAGTTTACGTCGCCATTTCGGGCCTGGATTTGTTGGGCCCACAGCGGCGTGGGCCCGGACCCGACGACCCATCACATGATTCTCACCGGATTTATCACACGCCGAAGAATTCTACTGATCACAGTATTCACGTAATCGTTTCTGCGTGATGTCGCTCTTGTATCAAGAAATAATGATGACTGCAGCGATGAGGTATTGACAACATGACTGTAATCAAACGGCTGCAGAGGTCACTTAAAATGACGTTGAAATAAGCGATACCGAAATAATTTGAGTACTAATTGAAGTTAACTTTATAACAAGTTAGGCATATTCATTTCCATGAATAATATTAGGGGCAAGAGAAAAGGTTAACTTTTGCAGAACAAATACATTGCATGCAAGAAAATAGATCTATAAACACTTTCAATAACAGGATGTGTAACGCTAAAATTTTATTTTTCAAATTTCGTTTATCGTGACGGTGTGTAATCATTGGTTAATTTTAAAGCTAATGATGTATATTTTTACTTCAGAGTTATACTATTCAAAAGCATAAGTTGTTTAATGGCTGTTGATGGTAATGATATATCGCATCTTTCAGTAAGAAAAGCAAATGAGCAATTTATCCATGTAAAAATTATTTCATAATCATCGTGAATAGGTATGGAAGGTCGTCAAAAATTTAACGAGACTAGTGGAACTTGCAATCAATCAGGCCAAGGCAGAAAACGGTCTGCTCTGACATCGCAACTCGTCATAAACACGATAGAAAAGGGGGGCAGAAATCCTTGTGACTCTGCTAGAAAACTGGCCGGAGACGCACCGGTAAGTCAGCCTTAAATGCACCGTCTCCTCGAGGAAAATTTCGGGACCTACAATCTACAAAATACCGAAAAGGCCCAGCTTGAAACCATTCATGATAAGAGTGAGGCTCGACAACTATCGACACATCCTCAATCACAAGGGGGAAGATATTCTGTCCTAATCGGTCTTCACTGATGAGAAAAAATTCAACGTATAATGAATTCGTTTAATGACAGAATTTGGGACAAGGATTGGTAAGTGGAAGGTAGAAGAGTAAAACGACGTCACGCTCCACTGTGTGATAGTGTGAGCTGTTATCACTGCTACTGGAAGGTCTCTTCTCGTTTTCTTTCTTTTGGGGGTCAAAATTAACAGCCAGTCGAATATTTCTGCTATCTTAGAAGCATAGCTGCTCCCTTGGGCACGTGGACGCTTTGATAGCGAACATTGGTCCCTTCAACAAGACTCCGCTCCACCGCACGATTCCAAAATGACCCTAAGTTTGTTCAGGTACACATTCTGGCGTTCATCAGCACAGATGAATAAGAATGACTCTCGCTGCGTTCAAATCTGACCGCGCTTGATTCTTCAGTGAGGTTCATTTTAGAGAGCAAGGTCTGCAGATCTCACCGTGCATCGCTCAAATATCTTACGATTAAACTGCATCGAGAATAGGCTCTGATCTCTGAAGATATCCTGCGTGTCGTCTCTGAAGTCTTTCAAATACATTGTTTTCAAAAATAAAGGAATAAAATTGAATAAATATCTTTCAATAAAGTTAAGGCATATTTTACCTGTAATTTCATAAAATTTAAAATTCATATTCACTGCTTTTCCACTGAGAAACCTGACCAAACCTGTGTTACCACAATTTTGGAGTATCCTGTATCGGAGGGCATTTCTTGCGCAGCACACCGCGGCTGAAGTCAGTTCTCGCTCCCAAATTGCAAAATGTGGCAATTTTAAGTGCTTGAACTCTTAGAACCGTTGACGCATGCGATCCTATACAAGTGCAGGAAAGGATAAAAGAGTCTAAATCAAACGTTTAAAAATGAGAAAGGCTCGTTGATTATCTTACAAATGCCAAGCATCTCAATCAGCTTATTGGTGTTCATCAATAAGGGAATCTCAATCAGCTTATTGGTGTTCATCAATAAGGGAATCTCAATCAGCTGATTGGTGTTCATCAATAATGGAATCTCAATCAGCTGATTGGTGATTGGCGGTCCTCAATCAGTGAATCCCAATCAGCTGATTGGTGGTTGTCGTTCCTCAATCAAGGAATCCTAATCAGCTGATAGGTGATTGGCGTTCCTTAATCAGGGAATTCATGTGAAAATGACAAAATTGCGTTGTTCTCGGGCTAATGACTTAATTTAGTTCCAGATCTTCAATGATCATTTTGACATATGTTTGAACCCCGTGTGATTTAAAGTTTCCACACTTCCTATAATATTTTACTCGAATTATTTTAAGCTATACATTGGCGAACCTATTTTTTGCTCAAGAGTATAGCAGGTACCCAAATTTCCCTTCATGAATGATTTTTTAAAATGATACATAGGAGCAGTGGTTTCCATGACCGAAATAAATAGTTAATAGGAATATTGAAGGATGGACTTACACCAACGCTCATTTTTCATGTCAAAAATTTGTTCGAGCGCACATGAGCACTAAGTCAAAACTCTTCTAAATCATCGAAAAATTCTAACTAGTAAAAAGCGAGTCGCAACATAAAAACAGAGGCACACCTTCTAAGTTAGATTAAAACACCACATTTAATTTCAAACTCACCACGTTGGACTAGTTTTCATCAGAGAATAAGGAAACTTTCAGGTTTCTGTGCCTTACGCTCAGGGAGAGGGGGGGTCGCGGGCGGCAAGTTTCAAGATTACTTTTTGCAGCCGCAAAGCAAGCCCAAAATTTAGGACTACTACGTTTCTGATAGTGTGAAGTAGTTTTTGCTCGAAGTTAGTTAGCGTCTTGATGCACTGCGTGAACTGGGCGCAGCCAAGATTAAGTGCGATATTTGAACTCGCGGCCATGGCTGTGACCCGCTCTGTCTAGTACAGTACGTCTTGCAGCGAGTGGCTGTCCTACATTTGGTCCCAGCTGCAGAGTTGGGACTACGTTGTTTGCAGAAAAGGTATCATTTAGCACATATATATCAAGGACTATGAAAATCTACAGACAAACGAAACTAACATTTGTTATACCTGAATCAGACAAGGGCTTACTTATATAAAATTACAAGGAGTTAATTTTCCCGCGCGCCACAGATTTCGCCACAAAAAAGAGGAGTACTTCATAGCTCACTTGAAGTTTTCTTGGTCAACAAACAATTCCTTCATCTTAAGGAACGTCATAGGTACAAAATCTAGGCTTCTTTGTAGCACGACTCATCAGGTGCTTAAGCAACAATAACCTTGAAATGTTTGGGAAAAGCGTAATCGACAAATCATGCCAGACAAACAACAACTAGTTTCATGGAGGCACGGTAAGTGCTTGAAAGAAATATGGCTTCTTTGTGAACGGCAACAGAGAGGGTTCGATGGCGAGATTTTCTGCCAGAGTCAAAGTGGAGTTTCTTTGTCGGAAAGCTGCCCAGTTGCTGGTGTATAGGCTTTCTCCTGCAGGACAAAGCTTTCAACCTTTAAATGTTTAAAACCAAATTGTGGCCCCGCGTTAGTTTAGTGTGTGAGGTGATGCATCGTCGTCTTATGAAAATAAACTTAACAGAGATCTTTTCCATTCCAATTTTGAGTAAAGAAATATATTTTATCCTTTGCTTTTGATTGATATAATAAATTGTCATTGACTAAGTTAGCCGTCAATAGAATCCACGAAAGGACTGTTAAAAAAATCCTCTAATTATAGGATCAGCTGTGTCTCAATTGTAATTGAGAACAGACACAGCTGATCCTCGAACTAAGAACAGACACACACACAACTGATCGTGTAACTGAGAACAGAAGCACACAACTGATCGTTTAACTGAAAATAGACACACGTAACTCATCGTGTAACTCAATGCACACACAACTGATTTATCTAAAACAGGACAACGCAACAGATTGATATAAAACAAGACTAAGCAAAGATTAAAACGGGAACAGGACTATGCAACAGATTAAAATGAGAACAGGAATACGATTAAAATTCAAATGGGAATAAAATTACCCAACAGATTAAAATTAGAACAGAATTATGCAACAGATTAAAATGGAAACAAAGCTACGCAAAACAGATCAAAATGGGAAGAAAACTACGCAACATATTTGAGTGGGAACAGGCCAATGAAACTTAACACGTTAAAACGATCGAGGCACACGAATGTAAAATTTATTTAAATGTGGCATAGGAGCAAACAACTCAGCTACAATGAAAAGCAAGAGTACAAAAATAATCTTATTTAGGAATAAGAAGATACAGCTGCACAAGAAATCAATAACAGTGGCGCGAAGCTCACACAATTTGAGCCGTAAAATAAAAGCCATTGTTTCCTCACAAACGTTGCAGCAAAACATGTCTTTCCTGACGTCGTTACAGAAGAACATCAAAACATTCGTCTGGCGGCGTCGCCCCCGCAATGAAGGAAGCGGCGCAGGGAAATGGCATCGTAGCCCCGAGAGGATTAGGCGATTTATTTACTTAACAGAAAACGAGCTGGGGTGAGAGACTCATTTTACGGTATCACGTTTGTAGCGAATGAGAAAAATATATCCTTCAATATTCTAGCATGAATTTCAGCTCCTAGCCCATGGAATTACTTTTCCCGCAGCTATATTTACTATCGTAGCTGCAGTTGCAAGAATCATCAGAGAAGTGCAGAGGTCCCGTAAAATATATTTCTATAGAGGTTTGACTTTACAGGACGTTTACGTCGCTAAAAAATCGCGTCAACGAGCCCTCGTGATGACGCGCCTTATGCTCGACTCAAACGATGTATTAAATTTCAGGGTTTCGCCTCTATTTCGAAACTCGCTGGCTTAGTGGGGCAGAAATTCATTGAAATTTTCAGTTCATAACAGTGGAACGCACAATACGTGGGCCGTCGTGACTGGAAGCGTGGTGAGGCGGCCACCGACGGACCAACGACTCGATTTATGTGATAAGAATATTTTACGAAAGATATTATCTCATAAAACATATTATGAAAACTAAGTTCTGAAATACATTATGAAAACTAGGTTATGCAATACATTATGAGAACTAGGTTATGAAATGCATTTTGAAAATTAGGTTATGAAATACATTATGAAACTATATTATGGAATATATTATAAACTTTGTTATGAAATAGAGTATGAAACTATGTTATGAAATCCATTATGATAACTGCTATGAAATACGTTATGAAAAGTATGATATGAAATACATAATGAAGACTATTTTGTGAAACACATTCAAAGACTACGTTATGCAATATATTATTAAAACTATATTATGAAATAACGGGGCATTTCTTGGTGAATCAGTCATCTTGGTGAAGTGTCGCCTACGGAAAGAGAAGCTCCTTAGCTTATCGAATCTCGTGAGTAAATTTCGATTGCATAAGAACTTTTAGAATTAATTTGGGGTTTTCACTGATACTCATTGAACAGTGCTCTCGTAAGCTCAGCAGTATCGAGGCCCGTAAAAAATCTCATTATCCGGAACGTACCGTCTGTACACTGAACTAATAAAGCCCCAATTGATCATGGAATTAAAAATTTTCCCGATACATGAATAAAATTAGCAGTAATACTAACCCAGAGAAGAGATGTTGGCGCCAGTGGTGAGACCTCAACTCTGGGGAGCGAGTTCAGCGCGTCAAGCGCACTCCTGCTCTAAGCACGGGACTTGAACACGAAACCGATGAAGTGTTGCTGAATTGCTAGTCATTACTTTTAAGCAATCGTGGGGCAGTTCCCTCATCGATATTCTGCAATTAATTTCCTCGGGGAAAAGGATAAATGGGAATTGCCTTCTAGCTTCGCAAATCCATGACAGCAAGAAACGTGCCTGCCTCATTTTGCACGAGTCGAGATTGGTGTTCAGCGGATCAGCCGTGCGAGGTCGAGTGTGACTCGTTCTGCAAATGTGGCGTCGGGAGCGCTGCTAAAGTGCATTATATTGCGCGTTGAACGAGAAAAATGTGTTAGATATAGTTTATTCATTGACCGTTTTTTATACATGTATTCTTTGTATAGTATTACGAAAATAAAACCTAAAACCATTGTGAAAGTAGACCTTGCATGATGACTTCGTTCATTGTGTTATACGGGAATTTCAAAATGTGTATCTGATAACAGAATGTTGGAATGCTATACCATCGGCTTCAGTCTGCGCGACAGATGAAGTATCGATGGAGTGATCCGATGTGGTGTGCTCGTGATAACGAATTGTTAATATCGTAGGCTAATGGTATGATACTTAAGTAGTAACCCAAATTTTAATGGTATAAGACCTATGTAGTAACCCAAATCGTTATGGTATAAGACCTATGTATTAACCCAAATCTTAATAGTATGAGACCTACGTAGAAGCCCAGGTCTGATGGCGTAAGACTTATGTAGCAGCCCTAGTCTAATGGTATGAGACTCGTGTAGCAACCCTAGTCCAATGGTATGAGACTCGTGTAGTAGCTCTAGTCTAATGGTATGAGACTCGTGTAACAGCCCAAGAATTAACCACAGGGCTCGTTCTCACTGAAATATTCTGGCTTGCATATTCCAATCGAGAGTGCATGCGACGATTGGTTATCGTTCATTTCTTTCGATCGGCTGCAAACGGCGCAGCGAGGCGGAGGCAGTGATCAATAAAATTCGTTTCATGGCGTTGAGAAAGTTCTGCAGTCAGAGTATTGGTCAAGGTGCCTCACAATCGACGGGACTAATAAGATCTATGCATTCCTAAATAAAATATAGGCCTAGTTTGTTAATCTTTTTCGATGAAATGAGAGGTTTCCCTAATGATAAAATCGGAGACGATTACCAAAAAATCCCCGCTCTAAATTTTTGTTCCAGCAACAGCTCATCAGTACGAATACTAAATGGATATCTCTTCAAGAATTTAAATTCCCTGACCAAATGAAACGAACTATTTTCGCCATAAGAAATATAAAATGATGAGAGGACACTTTCTGGCGAAAGTGAATGCGAATCTGCCATTTTTATCTGGTTGGTTCGGCATTTAGAACCGAGGGGAAGCGAGCGGAAGTTATTCAGCTCCTCGGAAAGCTCATCTCAAGGGGACTTGAAAATTTGTGATCCTAGAAAAACGAAACGAAATTCTCGAGAGACAGCAGCGGAATCTCCACACAGTGTCGGCTGCACCATGCTTTCAGGGCAGAGTTGCTAGAACGGGAAGCCTTCGCATCTGCTACTCGCTAGAGAATCATTTCGACCCCATGAAACTTGGTCCAAAGTTCAGGGCCGAACTGCTAGATCTAAAGCTTTCGCATCGAGTAATACGCAGATTTTTTTTTTTAAACAAGCGCTACCAACGTTAAGAATCATGGGCATCAAGTATTTGGATCGCAATAAAATCCCGCCGAAAGCCGTAGGTTCTTATGCTGCTTTTATTTCATTCCTGTAATAAGTCGAATTAGGGCTCAAACGTAATGCTGAAGTGGCCCTTTCCACATACGCAGAACCTCTCGGAGTGGAGTTCTATGTTTGAAATATTCAACATGTCAACACGGAGATCGCTATACTGCCATGAACACTGGCCGTGCCGGTACGATTGCGTGGATCAATGAGTTAGGCGATGGACTCTAATTCCAATGACCCAAAGGACGCAAAAATCGAGTGACTCAGTATACGCAGCAATTTTTCATTGAAACAAGAAGTGGGGGGCGAGAGCTGTGCAATATTTGACACGTAAAAAGCTTTACGCGCCCGAGTGAACTGTCAGCCAAAGAATCACGCTGGAGGAACTCCATTGCGGGGCGTCGGGCAAGTATTTTTCAGACGCTCGCTGAAGTCTTTCTAGCATGAAGAACTTTTGCACAGGCTGAGTGTCTCAATTTACTCGCTCTATGGTAACTCGTCACTTGTATTTGCGTCTTCTTTGTCAACCCGTCACTCGCATTTGTGCCTTCTTTGTCAACCCGTCTCTTGCATTTGCGCCTTCTTTGTCAACCCGTCACTCGCATTTGCGCCTTCTTTGTCAACCCGTCACTCGCAATGTGAACGAACTGCAGTAAGTAAACTGTAGATTATGGAAGTAGACTAATGTTATAAATTTAAACTATAAAGCAGACCAGAATTCGACGTAAATTCTTTGAACCTCGAAAAGAAACGTTTGTTTACGACTTATTACCAGGAATATCAATTTCAGTGCCCGTTTGACAATTCAGGCTCACAATTTTAGGTCTATCTGATGAAACATTACAAGGTATGCCAGTCCCTATCCTCTCTTTTGTCGATCAGTCGCTCAAGGTTGATGATAGCGTGAGAAACTGACTAGTGTAGAAAAGGTATGGAAATGTAACTAGTTAGAGGAGACAGGCAGAGCAGCGGCCAAGCGCAGAGCAGCGGCCAAGCGCAGAGCAGCNAATGGGTAAACGTAAAGTATCGGGTAAACGTAGCGTAATGTGTAAACACAGAGTAATGGGTAAACGCAGAGTAATTGGAGAACGCAATGGAGAAGTAAATACAGTGTGCGCAGCGTAAACAACACACGAAAGTAGCGTTTCACAAGTAGCGCACTGCCATACACAAGGGACACCACGACCACCGGTGCGGAAGCGCTTGGGCGAGCAGTTTGCTGTTACGATTAACTTGGGCAAAATTCCGCAAAAAATAGTTCTGAAACTAACGGCATCAATTCGCCCACCCCGAACTACATTAACGATCGAAGTAAGCAGCTGCATCTCGGGCGCGGGAGGAACGAGCAGCAGTGAGGATACCTGCCGAAGAAACTTGAGTCCAGAAACTGAAGATCCAAAGATGAATTGCAGGCAGCAGTGCCGAACTTCTACCTAGATGGGCACTGAAGCGAGCGATCACTGAGCGGCGGCCAGCCGTAGTTGCTGCACTTCTGTGAAGGGACGGTAGCGTCTTTTGCTCATGTCCGTGAGTGGAGGTTTTGCTCGGGGACTGGCTCTGCACGAGTCCGAGCTAGGCAGGGCACTTCCCCCTTGGAGCACATCACTCTGCCTCTTGGCACAGGCAGGCACAAAGGCAGAGGCAGGCACAACGGCAAAGGCAAGCACAAAGGCAGAGGCAGGCAGGCACAAAGGCAGAGGCAGGCAGCCCGGTAAGCTCAAAGGCAGAGGCAGGCAGGCAAGCACAAAGGCAGGCACAAAGGCAGAGGCAGGCCGGCCGGTAGGCTCAGAGGCAGAGGCAGGCAGGCTGGAGACACCAGCTAGGGAAATGTGAAGGCAAATAACAGCATCAGAATTTTGCTATCATATAATCAAATTCGTCGATTGATGAGCTGTAATTTTGTTCATACCTAACAATACTATTAGCGCGAATATTGCAATTGCAGGAGTGCATCATCATCATCACGTGCACTGGGCATAGTTTGCTGCCGCATCAGAGTATTTTCAGTTAAATACTAGTATTGATACTGAAGTTAGAGCTAAAGTTTTCGAATGAAATACTGATTAAGACGAAAAATTAACTTTGTCTAAAACTTCTCGGGCCGATTTCGCAGGAGATGGAGACCTTGCGAATGGTGACCTCATGACATTCATCATTAACAATTTTGTGTTAAGTCATCATTTACGAAACAATGATACCTTGGGACTCACAATCAACAATATTCAAACCTTCAAATAAACGACAACGTTTCACGAGATGGAGCTCCGATGAAAGATGGTTTTATGATACTTCAATTGTCACCATTATCGCTAAATTTTGCGGGAAGTCACCGAATACGTAATAAAGATGCTTCACGATTCCGTAATCATCATTAAGACGGCATCGTATTCCCAGTGGGAGCTATCACTGCTACAGGACCAAGTCACCTGGACGATTCCTCGCAAGTAATTACGTCGGCTTTCATTGCTACCCACGAACTGCCATCTCATGAAATTGATGTCCTGGGAACACAGCTGGTCGACAGCGAGAACATCGGATTCCGATAACTTTTTTTACGAACACAGTCATGCCATCTGAGGCGAGTGAGAGCTGAGCAACGACGGCTGTTAGCCTGCCTTGTACGAGGCTCTGTCTCAAGCCTGCGTGGGTGACGGTCTGCTGTAAGTGTCGGGAATTAGCGGCATTTACTTCAGCTACTGAAATTAAGCACCTTGTCACCATCGTGTGTTGGACTGAGTGCAAGCAAATGAGGTATTTTAAATGTGCGTTACGCACTCTCGATGAAACGTGATTCATTTATCACAAACATGATTCATTTATCTAAATGAACAGCCACACAATTCGGAAAATGGGTTAGCATCTGCAAAATGTACGCATGACTTTTCAAAGTACGCTCGACTCTCGCCAGAACTCAGATGCCGGTTTGGAACTTACGATCCTCGCTAAAACTTACGACCTGGTCGAAATATTACGACCTTTGCAGAACTTACGACCTTCTGCAGAACTTGAAGCCTTCTCTAAAGCTTACGACCCTCCTATGAGCTAACAACTCTTCCTAGGCAGGAGAGAAAACTCAGTTGATCGTCCTGTGAGTAGTACCGAAGACCAGCTGCCGCAGACTGGCGTTTGAGTTTGATCACAAGACATGCAGGTGCGAAATGACACAAAGCAGTGATTTGCTCGAAAATACACACTTGTAAATCATCATTCTAACTCAATTGATTCTTTTGACAAATTTTTTACGCTATTGATGTAGCTGATGAAGGGTAAAATCTTGGCAGAATAATTTCTCGATGAAACATCAAAGATATGGTGGATTAAAACCTGGAAAATTTCAAGGACATCCATGTATAAGAAATCTGGAGGAAAATCAGGAAAAAAAGTAATCTTGGTGAAATTTTGGCGTGATCATTCCGGCCCACTTTGAACATCACAAACAATTGACCAGGACTGAGCGGCAGCGTGATGGGACCATGACGCCTGACCTGGAAAGCGAATCTTGCGAAGACTGTCGTTAAATATTGCGACTTCACCCCTTCAACACTACCCCAAATACCTTCACACAAACTCTCTACATTCTTTAATTCTTGTATCGTTTGAATGATCAAAAAATGCGCTTAAAAAAATAGGAACACCTGTTTGATAAAATTACTAGTTGCAATTTGCTATCACAATCGTCAAATGGTCATGGATCGTCGGTAAAAATGTTACGGCTTACGCAGACGAATTGCATAAGTTTTCAAATGATGTTTGTTATAGTTTCTAATAAAATCATTTTACTGATAACTTGAGCTTTTTTTGAACTTTGATTGTGTAACTGAGTGTAATTACACAGAATAAGAAAAATGGTAACCGAACGTAATAGCTACATGAGTTTCATTGATTATACTGTGCCAGAACCGTTTGATACACGATAACTATACACAGAAAATATAGAAAATTAATAAAACTAATTAGTTTCTCAAGTAAGTTTTTTATCAATAGCGACTTCTAGACGCACGCCTTCATTCACTCCAGTTAAGAAACAATATTTTTCTTCGAACTGAGTTTCAGATATAAATGACTTACAAACTGCTGGTTTTCACAAAATAAAAAAAATGCATGCAAATAAGCTTCACGCGTTCAATGAGCAAATGCTTTTCATACAGCAGTGCTTCTCAAAGTATCTGTCGCGAAATATTCTTTCTGATGTGCCAGTACCCGTAATACTTCGTACTAATATTAATTTATACCAGAAACAACATACGTAATGAATATGATAAAACTTGATCATTTTTTATCTCCTTATTTCGTAAACAAAAAACGCAATATCAAATTGTATGAAACTGGAACCGGTAGCTGATGGCTTGCGTACCGGCACCGGCCAGTGGACTCCACCTTGAATGGCGCTGCTCTTCAGTATGCGCTGGTGCTGTTAATTTGATCAGTTTTATCTTCAGTTAAACGAATTAGGAGGGCTCATTAGACCCCCCTCCTTTCGGTCCAGTCGCCTTCACGTCGCTGGGTGAGGGCGGATGTGGAGCGGTGCCGGCACAAACTCTACCTCGGCACAAACTCTACCTCGGCACAAACTCTACCTCGGCACAAACTCTACCTCGGCACAAACTCTACCTCGGCACAAACTCTACCTCGGCACAAACTCTACTTCGGCACAAACTTTACCTCGGCACAAACTCTACCTCGGCACAGTGCCACGCTGTCCTAACTACCGAGTTCGCAAGCAGCTATCGTGGACACTGACGAAATTATTAAATTAAAGCTAAAACGCAGCATATTTTTGTCCTCAATTTGAACAGTCATTGTTCAACAGAGGAGCTCCTTTCTTCCCCCTAGTGAGCCAACAGGGAGCCCAAAACATCGACTGGCCAAAAAAAGGGGGATTGCTTACCTCATTTTTAGCTACATACTGTGCGTCGTGATGACAAGCCCTTGCTAATAAGGAAGTTATCCATTTTAAACTTAGCAACATTGAGGCTCGTGTCAAACAAGCCATTACAAGTAAGTAATTTCTTTACCACAATATAAAAATATACTGGTACGTAACACGTAAGCCATTACCAAAAACCAGATTCTATGCCTCATTTTAACAATATAAAAAATACTGGCGAGTTCATTTACCGATAAACAATTTCTTTACTTCATGTAAGCAATTTACTGACATTCGAAAAGCCCCATTACTAATTATCCTAACTATAGGAAACCCCATTACGAAAAATCCCAAGCGCGAGGAACATCACGAATTACCCCAACTCAAATAGCATCATCAGGAATCTAAGCTCAAAAAACACCATCGCGAATTACACTGTTCGCAAAAAAAGCCAAGCAAAAAAAGCCAGTAAAAATTGCCTCGAACAAAAAAATGCCAGTAAGAATTACCCTAACACAAAAAACATCTTTGCGAATAACCTTAAAAGCAAAAAACAAACACCATTACGAATTACCCTTTCAAAAAAACTTGCGGATTACTCTAAATGCAAAAAGCACGATTACTAATTACCCTAAACTTCGCTAACATTACAAATTATATAAATGCGAGAAGCAGCATTAAAAAATGACCCTAAAGACCAGAGAAAAAAGAGGCCAGGGACAACGAAAGAAGAGGCCAGGGACAACGAGCTGACACTCCCAGGGCAGCTGCAGCGCAAAAAGAGGACTGAAGTTTTCTTGCACGCCGTGTAGTCGCTCGCGCCAGCAGTAATCATCACTCGGGCGCGGGCGTTTTTCATCATCTTGGTAACAAAGATGAAGAGTGAGGCCGTTCGGATGCTGCGTGCGGGGAGATGTTGAAGGAGGGAATCATGCGATGTGTTTACCTCATTACCAGAGGCAGTGTCCGTGTCTCATTAACGCTCGCTCTCAGCTGGTCGAGAATTTCGTCAGGTGCGCTGGTGTGTACGAACAAGCCTCGCTCGGCGTGATGAAACCGTGGACTGTTGGAGTGAGTGCTATAGGGAGGCGAGCGCTATGGAGAGGCGAGTGCTATGGGGAGGCGAGTGCTATGGGGAGGCGAGTGCTATGGGGAGGCGANGAGGCGAGCGCTATGGGGAGGCGAGCGCTATGGAGAGGCGAGCGCTATGGGGAGGCGAGCGCTATGGAAAGGTGAGCGCTATGGGGGCGGGAAGTGAATTGGTAGGAAAATTAGCAAAGCAGAAATTTAAAATGGTGCAAACAAAACGCACAAACCGAATTTGGAAAATATACACAGGGAGAGATAGAGTAACTTTGGAAAACGTGTGCATAGAGAAAGTTACGTTGGAAAATGAGTGCATGGAGAAAAAAAAGTTGGAAAACGTGTGCATGGAGAAAGAAAAGCCGGAAAACGTGTGCATGGAGAAAGAAAAGTTGGAAAACGTGCGCATGGAGAAAGAAAAGTTGGAAAACGTGTGCACGGAGAAAGAAAAGTTGGAAAACGTGTGCATGGAGAAAGAAAAGTTGGAGAACGTGTGCATGGAGAAAGAAAAGTTGGAAAATGTGTACACAGAGAAAGATAAATTGGAAAACGTAAGCATTGAGAAAGAAAAGTTGGAAAATGCCAGTTTGGAAAAAGATAGCCTGGAATAGGTAGAGGTGAAAAAATTATACTCGAAAAAAATAAAATTTGGAAACAATTCAGAAAATGCATTGTTTGAAAAATAAGTCGGAAAATATAGTCGCCCTCAACAAAGCTGGGCACTCGGGTAAAAAATTCAAGCAGTTGTCACTGAAGTTAGCGAGAAGTTTGGTGAAACGAAATGAGGAAAGCGAGGAAAAACACACATAAATGGCGGAATTACAATGTTGCTGAACACAATAGGCAGTAAAAATCTGGGCGGCGTAATTGGAAAACCGAGGAGTTTTAAATGCAAGAAAATGTTATAAGAATAATTTGCATTCTCCTGTGAACTTCAAATACGCCATCCCGTCATTAAGCAGAAAATCTTTTCATAGTATGCATTTTTCGAATTAAGCATTTATTTCATGACGGAGGAATTTCCTGAACGATCAAATCGACCGTGTTCGAGTTCTAATCCATAACTTTGCATTTATTTTAACGTGGCTGAAACTCTTGTCCCTCACCAACTGCCCGTTGACTCGCCACTTGAAATGCAGGAACTAATTTAGCCTCTGATGCCAGTTGGCAAGAACTCTATTTATGCAAAATCCGAATGCGCTTTTCACTTTTGAGAATTAGCATCCGATTTAAATTAGAAAGAGCGCAGACATTGAAGAGATAATTTCTCGAGGCGGAGGGCCTGGCTGGCCTCTCCGCCGACTTTGTGAAGTAATTTCGTATTTTACTTCGCCACCTCCTCGCTAAGCGAATTGGTCGAATTGCAAATTTTCTGATCAACGCCCGAATTGTATGATCGCATGCTCAAGCCATTTTATAATAACGACGAGAAGACCCGGACCTCTTTCTCACCCTGCTAAAGATAGAACTGCAAGTTCTGTTGAGCTCCCCTGAAGCTCATGTTGAAAATTATCATCGAAAAATTGTCGTATCCCTGTCTTGTCTAGCTGTGTAAGCCTGGGAGCTCCATGCTCATGTTAATTAAAGAATACTAAATTTCAATCCTAGAAACAGCCCAAACAGAAATAACTTTCTGGTTAATACGAGGTAGGCATCTTGACACTTTAAAATTTAATTTCTTAATCTTTTCCCACTGCAAGTCAGACAAAGTTGAGTCAGGTAAGGCAACGTTGGACTGTTTGAACTTCATAAACTCAGCGTTAGTCACTTGGGATGAAGCCCAATTACGACTTATTTGATGCAATTCCTACGAGGTCTCGTAACTAATCCTTTTGAAGAACTCCAGGTTACAAACTCAGGGTTAAAATCGGGAAAACTTAGCCAGAATAAAGTCGAGATACAACAAATGCTCTACGTCAAATTAAAATTAAGCTTGAAATTATAGTCAAAGTTGAAAGTGAAATTTCGCTCAAAGTTAAGGTTAAGAATAAAATTATAGTCGCCGCACAAAACCAGTCGCCGCACAAAACCAGTCGCCGCACAAAACCAGGGATTTACAGCACACAACTGCCAAGTGCGCAACAGGCAACAATTTGCAGCGTTAAATTTTTCCCTGCACTGAAATTTTAAATGGAATGAAGGATTCGCTGGGTATATAAAATCCCTGCAAAAATTCCTGTGATAAGAGCAGAAGTCCCACGGGATTACATTCTTCGGTCAAGGTTTATCGTAGAATGAATTTTTCTCAATATTGACGAATAGAATACAACGTTTGTTTTATTATCTCGAAGACACACAAAACTGCTTCCGCTGCAAGAAAATGACCAAAATACAGATGTACAAGAGTTGGAGGGTTGTTAATAAGCAGAAGTACAAATGACGAAGAAATTCGATTAAAAAAATGCACAAATACAACATTTATATCGGATTTCGGTGCAGAAGCGAGTACGATACAGATGTAGTGAGTGCATGATATAATGAATACGAAGTAGAAACATATTCGTTAACATATAACGCCTGAACATAAGAAAATGGTAAGTATATTTGTAAAAATGTGATATACATGTGCCGAAGAAATACGCACTATACTTTACGCACTATAATATACGAACGCTCTATACGTATACACTACATATACGCACGCACTATATGTACGTACTCGATTGAAATCTCTTGAAATGAACGCTTAGCGCCCTCATAATCCCCGGACTTGCGGGAGTGTTGGTGTGCATTTGACGACTCTTGTAATTCCTGTTGGTTGGGGACCTATTTACGCCTTCCCAACAGAGGGAAGAACTCATCCGTTCTTAATAGCTGTAGTCGCAACTTCATTAAATTTGAAAACACTGAATCACAGTAGAAGATATTCTCGACGATTGCCAATATTTGCATACGTCTTTCAAGATTCCAAACTAAAAGTTTTCTAGTCGGGGAGCTCCATCAAAACCTGGAAGTATAATGATCAATTGAGTTTTTACGAGACTCCCACATGAGCTTCCACGCTAAAGTCTATAAATGGAGCGATGATCCCTGGAATAATTAGGCCACCGCTACAATTTCCCTGTAGAACGAGTCTGAGTTCTCGAAATTGCTGAAGTTGGAAACTTGTTAATTCAACGCGACAGGAGATCTGATCGTCATCAAAGTCGGGGGAGGTCAGTATCATTTCAGGCAAACAGCCAGAAACGATCGTATGAGAAATCGTGAAATACCAAACATGACAAGTATTATTGTGCAGATACATTTTCATGTTTACATCACACACGAGGTGCTCATATTTAACATCAGACATCAATTTGTGTCGCTCATATTTAACATCAGACACATCAATTTGTGTCGCTCATATTTAACATCAGACACGTCAATTTGTGTTGCTCATATTTAACATCATTCACGTCAATATGAGTCGCTCATATATAACATCAGACACATCAATATGCGTCATTAGAATAAACAAGTTTCTGATACCCGAGCGTCGCGACGTTGAACAAAGGGGCATCAGAACCTCCTTCCTAAGCCTCCTCCGCTGATGAGAGGAGCGCAGGAACTCTACGTACGACACCGGAGATGAGGGACCAAGCCTCGCCTCCAGTGCCGGCATCACCGCTACCCAATGAGGGACGCTAACATCACAAAATAATAAGTATTAATCCCCAACTTCAACAGAATTAAGGTAAGTTTCAATGTATTCGTACCTTTGTTTGCCATATAAAATGTACATTTTTTGTGACCAAGTATATATTAAATCTATTATTTTTCTTTAAAAAGTTGGACTTGCGTATCCGACTGAAGTGACACGCTAGAACTTATGTCTGTACTCGGAGGGAAGTCTGGGCATTAGGAGTTGGTCACTAAGTCCGGATTAGGAAGTTATGTTGTCAAATAGAACAGACAAAGCAAAATAGTTCTTAGCTAATATATGACGAGATACACACGATTGATGGGATACCGACACACACACATTTGACGATATACCCAAACACACACACATTTGACGGGATACCCACACACACACATTTGACGGGATACCCACACACACACATTTGACGGGATGCCCACTCACACATTTGACGGGATACACCCACATTTGACGAGATACACACACACTTGACGAGATACCCACACACTTGACAGGATACCCACACACACACTTGGCGGGATATCCACACACACACTTGGCGGGATATCCACACACACACTTGACAGGATATCCACACACACTTGAGGGGATACACACCGTCGAGCAGACTAAAAGTTTTAGATGTTCATGACTGAAGGGAATTTATATCACTAGTAAAATATTAGTTTCATTAGTGCCCCGCTGGTGTGTGGAACGGACAAAATGCTAGTTAGTAGTGACAAGGGAAGCAGTGCTTTAGTAACCCAAGACTATCGCGTACCGAAAGAGAACGTACCATTTAGTATGGACTTTGGAGAACGGGAGATCTATGTGCAAGGTGTGTTCCCTCACAAGATACCCTGCGCATAGAAACACCAGTCAAGTAGGACAAGGAAGAAAAGATAAAGAATCGTCAGTGAAAAAGGCATGAAAATGAAAGAAAACAAAGTGTGCACGAACGATATAGAAGTTCCAAAGGCCTAGCTAATGCAGAGGTAACCTAACAGTTTCCCCTAGTTACTGACCGACACTAATTGAACCACTCCAACTTGCCTTTTAAGAGACGTGATGCAAATTACTGATGTTTCAAAATTACCTATTGTGGACCCCGTGGGTTGTCACTACGCATATTGCAAGTTCCCATTTTTCTATGATATCCTGTGCAATCCATGCCACACAATTTATGTAGCACTGAAAATAAGTTCAATTGCGTCAAGGCTAAGCTACAATTTGCTGCTCTCTAGGATCCAGAAGCAGTCTTTCTTAAGCCAAGGTTATTATTGTCGTATCTTGTTGAATATATCACTCGGATAAGCCTTAAAAACATATATTGTAAACTCACCTCCTGCGGCATTGCGACAGAAGCGCCCAGCAGCTGTTGCGGAGTCGCGAACTTGCTTGACTAGGCACTGATGTGCTCAGGGTGCTGGGTTGCCGCCCTGAGCTGCAATTTTCAATAAAAATATATACTGAAAATATATGTTTTAAGATCGCCAGGTCCTAATAGGCGGAATCTATTTAAAGTTCTGTCACTTTCCAGGCTTTATTTTCCACTCGTGATGGCACCTCCAAGTTATCTGCATCTCAAAACACTCAATTAAAAGAGGACACTTACTAAACAATTATGACCAAAAAACACACGTACTTCAACATCTGCGGATACAAAAAAATCAACGTTAGCTTACTACTGGGACTCAAAATTTACATTTTTCTTGTCTAACTACAGACATTCAGTTCGCGGCGTGCGTAACTCAATAAAATCTCAGGCTTCAGATATTACCAGAAAGTAAACTCCTGCAACGTTTCTGCAGCTCAGCCTTAATGAATGCAAATTTCAGCAGCTACAGCGAGAATCTCGACAGAACTGTGAATTCCAAAATGAACGATTTCACTAAATGGAAGAAAATGATCTTCATAAGATTTTATTGCCTCGGGGTCCATTAAAATATTGCCACAGGTTCTCGGGGTTGCCGCTTCTCTACAGCAAATATTTGGTCTACGCCACTGCTACAGTTCCTTCTATTGGCTACGCAAAGTTAATATTTATTTTGTTTATCATTCTTCATTTCCTTTTTGCTGCACACTTCTAAACTCAGCTGCAGCAGTGCCCAGTGCAGTTGCTGCAGTTGCTGCAGCAGAAATAGCTGTGAAGTTCCCCTCTATTTCAGAGAGCTGCATGTGTGGCATTGGCCTTTAATTTATTCGAAGCATTGTGACGGGCGTCCATTCCAATAATCACGAACTAGAAGGTCAGCTAAATCGAGATCATCACGAAATGCTGCCACTAGAGAGCCAGCAAATTATGGCACATCTCACACATGTTGAATCACTTTTCCATTTTAAACATATTAGTCCACTTCCAGCAGCGGACCTACGTATGTATCCCTGAAAAACCACGTCGATTTAGCAAAGCGCCTTCATTAATTTAGTCGTGGTGCTTTGTTCTGTTCTGTGGCAGCTACGACGTGATCGTAAGTTTTTTGCGTCGCGAATAGCTGAGAAGATTATGTTAAGATGGATGTATTCTAACTTTTGTGGATCGGTTAGTTACTCAGGGTGCTTGCTACGGGTTATTCAACTTTAATTTATCCATGATGTACTGCGATGTAAGGAAGAAAAGAACTTCCAAATATTAAGAATTTGTTTAGCGAGAATAGAGAAACTATGATTTACAGAGCATGCAAATGTCAACATTGCTACGAAGCCCAGTAAGACATAGACTTTAGTCACGTTTAACTCAGTCTCTGAGTAAACGAGTTACTCGGACGATAAGGGACTCAACACGAACAAATTACTTCACCCGCAAAAATTATTTACGATAATTTTCAATACTTAGAGCGAAAAAATGAATAGAATTAAAAAAATACACCACAGAATTGGTACATTTCTTCACCGAGGAAACGGTGGCGACAAAGTTCTATCGAAAGCAAGCAAAATGAACGAAAGAATCCTATTCGGAGCAGTTAAATCGTTCACTTATTTTACGTGGTAACGCAATCCTTGGTAGCTGCTTTCCTATTCCAACCGTGTTGGAGGTTTTGGGCCACGGGCTTAAATCGACACACTAGTGGAAAGATCTGTTTGCGCTCCCAAAATTCGAGGACCGGACGGTCTCGACCTGTTAGTTTTGTGAAATATTTCAAGTTTCTCTAGCTGGTCGAAGGTTAGGTGGGATCTTGTGACTTCGGTAGAGCCGCGGTAATGTTCTAAAATCGCACCAGAGACCGGCTTGCACCCCTGAACTCAATTTTATGGATCTCGTGACGGTGGCACGAGACAACCCGAGTAAATAATTCCAACACTTCCTGAAGACTCTTTCCCGGACCAAGACATGCTAATACTTGACATGGAATTTTGTATACATACACAAGTAATGCTTCGAAACCGTCGAATATTCTTCAAATTACGATACAGTAGAGAAAGTACTGCGTACACGATCATCAAGCTTCTCCACGCATACGCACACTGATGAAAACTATATTGTGTGTTCCATTAACTGGAAATTCACACTAAATAATCCCATTGACTATATACATTAGAAATCTACGTAAGTATTTACATTGGATTTCATTGCATTTAAACGCCATGCCATACTGAATTTCCAATTTTTTTTATAGATGACAAACATTTTTTATCATTGGCAAACAAACGTTTCTTATCTGTGATGCGGATTTTCCGATCGATGATAAAAAAATTTATATCACTGGCAAAGTCTCTCTGTCGATGATATAATTTTTTAGGGCCTGCAAAATGTTTATCTTTTTACCTAATTGCAAAATATTTCTACAGATAACAAAATATTTATACTGATGACAAAATATTTCTACAGATGACAAAATATTTCTACAGATGACAAAATACTTCTACAGATGACAAAATACTTCTACAGATGACAAAACACTTCTACAGATAACAAAATACTTCTACAGATGACAAATTTTTTTCATCTCTGACTGTGTCACTGTCCACGTTGCAGAGTATGTAACCATATACCATTCCAAATTTTCACAGCTATTCCCGAAATAATGACCAATCTGGAAACCCCATTGAGTTGAACAGGACCAATCCTTTAATGCCTGTGTGAATTTCAGAATTAACTTTCAAAAAGATGCATCTAGTTTTTCGTATGGGCTAAATGGAGCCTCAGTCGTTATAGGACATTAAAATGCAAGCGTGTATACGCTGGCTGCGGCAAAAAGAGCGCATCTGAATAATCGAGTCCGACTGCGATTATCATTCGACATCAATTATTCAAATCCTGTAAAATCGGATTACCGCAGGATTCTCTCTGCTATCCTGCGGACACGATCTGATTATCGCACATCTACTTTCGAATGTAGATCACTGGAGATCACTGCTATTTTTCTGTAAATTATCACACATCACAACTATGCAAATCGCATAATACAGGAACGATCTGGTCACCGTAGATGTTCCGACTGCTATCTTGCAGACACGATCTATTCACTAAACATCAAGTCTGTACAGACCAAATTATTCTGACAATTTAGCTCAGTACGGGAAACTAGCTGCAGCAGATGTACACCTGCAATACGGATGCATTCAGCTTGTGACCAAAACCTAGCAACTTCCATATAAACGGAAATGAATAATGAAATAAATAGAGCCGATTAAATGACAAGTCTCAGAAGACAGCCAATTACAACACCCGAGAGGCTTCATAAAAGCAATAAGAAATGTCCATTACAGCGTTAATATCAGACGACTGCGATTACGATTTCTGTTAATTCTCCTTATTGGACGCCCAATTAGTCTCACTTGGCAATTGATTAACTCCAGAAATGGAAATTTATATTTACTGAAATGGCTCTCTCGAAAGAAATCACAAACGAAAGAATGTATTACAGTTGTCGAGCTCGTTAAAGAAAAAAATTCCATGGAGTGAGTACTACAGATTCAAAAATCGTGTGATAAACTATAGAATTTTATTGGATTTTATTCCATGGAAATGATATAGGTTATTCTATTAAACGAGAAAAGTGCAAACATTACCCGTCTCATAGAATTCAATGAAACGTGCGTCAATATTTCCATAAAAAACATTCAGCATCCCTGATTTGAAATGAATTCAAGCGAGTAGTGACCTCTGTCTGTAGCTCGAGCGCTGACACAACACACCTTCCACGACAACGTTTGGTCACACACTGCCTCTCCATGCCGAATTTCCAGGGTATCTAT
>VOMN01071362.1:0-51160 GCA_014899125.1 Orchestia grillus | reverse complement strand
GACACAGATACATAGTTACAAGC
The DNA here is from genome assembly GCA_014899125.1 of Orchestia grillus. Lineage (NCBI taxonomy): Eukaryota > Metazoa > Arthropoda > Malacostraca > Amphipoda > Talitridae > Orchestia > Orchestia grillus. The sequence continues at coordinate 51,137 of VOMN01071362.1, read as the reverse complement.
GTATTAATATATAGATTATTGATGCTCCAGTGCAAAAGTCAGGCTGGGCTACGATTAACCGTGAAACGGTGACTCCGATGGAAAGAATCCTAATCCAATGATAGCCCAGTGTTGCTTGCTTGGTTCGTCCGCCCGCCCGTTTCTCTGTGACGTTCTTAAGGATATAGATGGGAGAAAATTACCGTGTCCGTATTTCTAATTAATGACCGAGACTGTCAGAGAAGGAAGTCCGTATCAGTGATACTGAAAATAAGATTATTTCATGTCCGAGTTACCGTAAATAAAAATACATCTATAGCAATTAACATCATTTGTCCCGCCATTTTTGACGAGGCGCGCTTACTAGTAGCTACACGGACGTGATAAAATGATATGGTTTCATGGATGCATAAAAGAGTGGTATACATTTTTCCTGGACTTCCTGAGTAATGCCCATTGATTGCATTGGAGGCTCGGGAGGCTCTGTGCGTCATGAAGTACTGACTTCTCTCGTCCCCCATGCTCTGAGAGCAGGTCAGTAACTACTTTTACCTCTCAATTTTCCTGTGGATTCTGTCCCGTCAGATATTATTAATGGTACAATCATATCGGACGAGAATCTCCTCCATGACTTAATTTTGAGTTGAATTCTCGATGACCAAAATCATGTGACCTGAGGTAAAAAGATTCTCCATCCTATACCACGACCATTTCCAGCATACAAAGTCGCATTTATTTCTCGCGCTCGCCAGACCGAGGCGCTTAAATCCGGCGAGCCTCTAGGAGAGGCTGGTCCAAGCCACGTCGTGTATCACTGCTACACGCGAGGTGGCACCGGTCATCCTCTTATTGATCCAAACCTGTTGCTGTATCGCCGACAGCTCGTCTCTGTGATACTGCCTCGAAAGTAGAGCGTTTCTTTCATACTTTATGAAAACGTAACTTGATCTACGACTCCTAATAAGGATTAGTGAAGATTATAGCTCCTTAGGACTGATAGCGTTGGCGCCAGCTCATCATCAAAGCCCGTGTTCATGTTTTCGTCTTATATTTCACAATTAAAGTTATGCTTTCTTCAAGTTTGCATATTTCCCAAGTTTGCCACATTAATCCTAATTGTAGAGTCCAATTTTCAAAAGACCTGTAATAGATAAACAATAAGTCAGCAAGTACTTGACAAGCACATCATCAGGACTCTTCACACGATCAATCAGACTGAAGACGGTGTCGGCAGACAACTCCAATACGTTCATGGAATGCTGACTTTGCTCTCAACCAGGAGTGAGGACTGTGAGTGGTGACTCCAGAGTTAAGTCCGCAAGTCCTCCTGGACCCTTAATTAAGGGACTCCAGAGTCAAAGGACTGTACAGTCCCATCACGTCCAGCCTGACTCCAGAATTGGAAGCAAAGTTAGCATCCGATGCCCATATTTGGGTCACTGCTGACAATCTTCAGCCTTTGACCGATCGTGAAAAGGGCCTTCTAAACCAAAGGTCGCCGTTAGTGTTCAGCTGCCTCGGTCTATGAGGAGAGTCGGGCGACGGGAGCATGTGTCGCCAGTCTCACGTCACGCCATGTTTGTTCGCAAGCGTGAGAGAACCGCGGCGTGACGAATTGTACGCGCCCGTGTAATTTAATGTGTAATGGAAAACATGTAGAATATCACTGTCATTATTTTAGTTCTTAACTGAACTATTATTTGGGCTATTTTTGCTACGTATCTTTGCACTGTATTTAAAATTCACTCCACATGCTACTGCTCTCCTTACTTTTCAACCTTTTCTAATTTTACTTCTCAGTTCAACCATTTTTTCACGCGAAAATTTTTTATTTGAACGTAGCGTTATTTATGTTCGATTTCTCTCACGTGTTTTAATTATTACTTTGTCCGAGTACGCACAAAAGAGATGCTGTTTAATAAGTACGCTCTACAGACTAAGTTTTATTTCTGAGCGCTCAAACACAGCGATATTAAATGCAGCATAATTTTTCCCCTGGAGCGTCCTCGACGCGTTTGTGGGAGCCCAGGTCATTGCATAAATTGCTGAGCGCGAACGGTGTGATTCAAGAGGTGGGCTGCGTGCGGCGCTGGCGTGGTGCAGCTCCGTTGAGGCGCCGCCGCGGGTGTCGTAACTCGGCGCAAATCGCCCTAATTGCCGCTCCTTTCACCCCGTGCTGTCTGGATGTTGTTGTTGCTAACTTCTTTATGGAGTTCCGTGGAATTTAATACGGAGCTTCCACAGAGTTATGAACTTCGAAACATTGTGTTTCGTTTCCTGGTCGTAGATTGTGGACGCTGCAGTCACAAACACCTCGGGGCGAGGGGCCGCTGAGGCTTCTCCTGCTCGCAACATAACTCCAGCCACGGTCAAATCCATCACTCGACTTTCTCTCAAGGACCCAAGTTATGGCCAAATCGCTTGAGAAAATATATCCGTGGTCATTAGTTCATGCGGAGTGAGAATACATACGTTCAAATGTAGGTAAAAGTTCGCGATTTGAATTTTAGTGGCAAACTTGCTTCGCTTGTACGCCCATAATGAACTCATTGTAAGCCATGGGAATGTAATTTCTATTTTGTGACATGGCCTGGTGGCTTAATTATTATCTTTAATGAAAATCTCCCGCAACTTGTTTCTTTTTCTCTGTACCGCGTCTGAATTTGACATCTAGTTCGCTTCCTGTGCATTAATCGCTAAGTTTCATGTTCTCATCTCAAGACACTTGCTTGTACGACTCACGAATAATCTATTTTTATTGTTTCTTCTCTCTTGAAATAGCTTGTTCATAGTTTTTGATGCATTATTCATTCGTCGTATCTTTTTTTCTTTCATAAGCTGTTTCTTTGCATTTTAACTTCGTTTCATCAGTTGAGTTCTTCTTCAACATTCATTTTTTCATTTCGGATGGTGCTTCTTTCTCATCACTTTCTTGTATTTGAATTATTTATTTTGTTCGTCTGTAAGAATATCTGAGGTTTCTCTATGTTCCGGGAAGGTTCTATAATTCATCACTAAATTCATTAAATTTCAATATTTTTCATAATTATTAGGAACTAATTCGATAAGCTCAACTAAAAATAAAAACAGTTTTTGAGTTCTTATATAACCGAAAAAGTGTTCCCCAGTTTTTCCGCTAAAACCTTTTGCTGGCTGCTCATCTTTGACCTCCCAGGCTACATCTTGAAATCATGATACGAAATTCAACTTTTGGTTTCTCGTAAAAAAAGTCGTTGTTACTTTCTGTTTTCTCATTAGCTCTTCTTTCATTAAATAGTCGCTGTAGTTGGGACGCGACGTGCGAGGCTGGTGTGCTGAGGGGGCGGGACCATTGTCGGGTGGACGTGGGCACTCCAGCGTGGAGCTGAGCAAGCGCTAATTTTATGCCTAGCGCCAGGCACCTGCACCCTGTGTTAGTGATCACCTCTCACACCTTAGAGAGAGGCTTGTTTGGATAGCCGGCGAGTTATGACCGAGCGTGCCCTCCGGCTCTCCTGGTCCTCTCACAGCCCTGCCCCACCGTGCTGCCCCCCACCCCGTGCCGCAGGGCCTCTGTCTCCCCCTGCTGTACCTGGGCCTCTCCCTGCTGTACCTGGGCTTTCTCCTGCTGTACCTGGGTCTCCCCCTGCTGTACCTGGGTCTTCCCCTGCTGTACCTGGGCCTCTCCCTGTTATACATATGCCTTCCCCTGCTACACCAGGGCCTCCCACTGCTGTACCTGGGCCTCCCCCTTCTATACCTGGGCCTCTCCGCTGTACCTTTGCCATCTACTATACCTGTTCTTCTCTCTGCTGTACCTATGCTTTCTCCTGCTGTACCTAGGCCTCCCCTGCTGTACCTGGGCCTCCCCATGCTGTACATGGGCCTCATAATGCTATAACTGGGCCTCTCCATGCTATACCTGGGCTTCTTTATGCTATACCTGGGCCTCTCCATGCTATACCTGGGCCTCTTTATGCCATACCTGGGCTTCTCCATGCTATACCTGTGCCCTAGCTCTATCTTTGCCTCCCCTTGTTCTGCCGCTGCTTCACTTTGCTTCCCCTCTGCCCTCCCTTGCTCTACTTTTATCTCTGCTGCCCCTCACAATGCTGTTATTCTTCTTTGCATTGTACAGAGTCTCTATCACTACATCCTTCTTTCTGTGCCTCGAGATAGCCTCCGTCTCTCTGTGCTTCTATCTCATCTGAGGCTTGTTCTTACGATGCTTTTACAAGTGCTTCTTTTCTCGTTCTCCCACCCTACGAGGCATTTAGCACATTTATTCAGAATTAATTTACTTACGAAACAAAATATAATCAAATTAGAAACGCCTAAGAATGAACAAGATTCATGAGCGATACTGCTGGTGTGCCCAAATAAGCTACTTGGAGGCTTATAGGGTAAGACCTATTCATACCTCTGTCTTCACCCTTCCCATCAGAGCTTCTCCATCTCCTTCCCCAACGCCTGTCTCTACCTCGCGGTAGTCTCTATCTGATGTTACTTGAACGTCGCTTCTCTGTTGCTGACGGCTCCTACGTGCTGGGCATCACGTCTCCAATCTACTTCACCATCTCCACACCGGAGCGGCCAACCTTCATTCTACACTATCTTTGTACCTTCACCCAAATTTACTACCTGTACTTCTCCGTGACCTCCATATCTTACCTCTATGACATCTTTTCACCCAGTATGGTAGCTTCCTTCTCAGTGCACTTTTACCTCTATACTTCATCAAATATTTTGATCTGAGATCGTTGGGCTCTGACTTCATGTCTGCTTTTCATCTAGTCCAGACGTGGAAGAGGTTTATGCGACTTCATTTCTTCAATTGTACTCCTAAATTATGGCATTCATAATCTCGTCTCATGGCTGAATAAATAAAGTTTTCTACGCTTCTATTCATGCAAAATCCCACTACTAATTTATTTGTTCTAATTATTCAATTGCGATAAGCCCTACCCCATATATTAGTCCGAGGCAATATTTTATCATAAAGCCTCTGAAAAAGTAGCCATGCGTACGTACATGGGTTGAAAGGGCTGTTAGAAGACACCGTTTTCATTCATGAATGGAGTTCAGCATGCGTTTCTAAGAATACATTTCTTTTCGCATTGAACCTAAATAGAGTGTTCCACTCTTCCCGTATGGTGAGTGTTCACAACACGATATTTCTGACTCCTCGATGTCACTGACATTCCTTAGCAGCTACAGCAACCGCTGTGTATAAATTTTTTTTGCGTTTTTTTTGCGTTATTCAGCAAACTTTTGTCTTTGCCCTAACATTTTTTTGTATTTCTAGGGTGGGAAATTCAAACTTTCAGGGAAATATTTTCTTTCGTTAAAATGAACTGACGCTATCTTCTTGCATCCATGATTCTTCGTAAGCGTTTTTTTTTAATTTACGCGTTATATGCTACAATTGTAGTGTGCTGTGACTGCGGAGACGAAACAGAATTTTCTTGTGTTCTTCATTTTGCTCTTCCAATAATATCACAACATTGTCTCCTCAGCGACATATGTTTTCTACTCGTGTTTCTTTATATCTTCTACTTTTGAGAACAAAAGTAGATAGTTGTTTTCATAATGCAAAAGTCATTAAGAAAACGATTAGTTACATACTCGTACTGTGCCTAGTGACGAACATCAAGGTTATTTTCTGCATTCTTACTATTTTCTTATGATTTGCTATTTCAAAGATCGTATCCACTTTTAGAAGATTTGCCGACCTCATTTTAAAGTCCGTGTTCATTGCCATCCCAACTGACACACATCCACAGCACGACCTCCTGAATTGGTTCTGGCTAAGTCATCTTGATTACCTGATGCGTGCTTGTGGTAACAGTCGTGGGTTGGCGCCTGCATTATTTCTACTCACCTCCGTTATTTTGACAGAACCCTCTTTCCTCTTTTCCCCGACGTTTGTGTATTCATTTTATTCCTTTGAAATTTTTACCTCAAAATGCGCACTTGTACACTACACTTCGTTCCGTTTGAATTCTTAGTTGATGTTATTCTGCAAAAATGGCAATTAAATAAATTGAGGGACGACGTTCGAGTTTCGCTTTTGATTCATATCCGTGAAAATGAATAAATGAACTACGCAGAATATTAGTCACCAATTTTCCTGGTTAGTATCATCACAGATTGCGTCGTTGTGGTAAAATCACCGCTGTCGCCGCTGTACTCATCCGCGCGTACGGCATCTAGAAATTGGCTTTCTACAACTGAGAAAAGAGCCGCGCTCTGGACTGTGCGCTTAAGACAAGATAGACTGGCTTTACGAGCGTCGCTCCATCATCCCCCGAAGGGAGCTGTTTGCAGACCGTCTGCGCAATGTCTGTAGGTAAGTCTGCGTCTAAAGGCAATTTGACAGAAGGCAGATGAGCCAGACACCTCAGATCACCACACGCACGATGGATGAGTTGTTAAAAATTCATAAACTATGACTGACCGATGCTCACTGGTGATGGAAGAGCCAATTGTTACCCCTAAAATCCCAGTTCTTCGTTTCTTCTACCTTCGAGTGTGGCTCTATTATACAAATAATTCCTAGCAGGAGATTCAAATCAGGAATTATGAAGCGCACGCTTGGAGTTGCATCCCAGCGCGTTCTGCAATCGGTCAGCTGTTTTGTCGAGATTTTAGTAGCATGATGACTTCCAAGGCTTAGTTGTGGATTATTCAGGCTAGCTCTATTTTTTGTAGGTTAAAAACTTTCCACGATGCAGTCCATCGGTAGGAAAAATATGTGTTCCAAAGATATATCGAAAAAGTCTCTCGCTGAGTCATCCGTAGTCGGGAAATTAGTGACGTGCCGGCATTACCAGGCGAACATCGAATCAAACTGTGAAATTCAATTGAGAACCGAAGCAATATTTACATGAATAAGAAAGCCAGACAAGCCCCATCAATCATGAAAATGTACTTCAATAAAACCTAACTCCACACATTTTATCCACAGGTACTGGTTTCATTGTTCCCTTTATCACGTTTTACTGAGATTTTCTCTTTCAACTGAAGATAGCCAGTGATCGAGACGTTTGAAGTTATGTTTTATCGGAACGCATTTCAATCATTAACATGGCTTGTCTTGCTCTTCTGTTCATATTAACATTGAATGACGCATGCATGTTGTACTCGGACTTGTATACCAACGGTGCTCTGGACTCGTTTCTGGGACTCTAAAAAATGTTGCTGATTTTGCGCAGAGTAACAAAATGAGGAACGTTTGGGTTGAGGAGCGTTAATTCCTCAAGGTGTGCTGACGAAGTCTGACACTTTCTCCCCCTAACACCAGGTCTGGCTGCACACAGCCGAGACGCTTACAACCGCCGTTGGAAATCTAAGCAGGCTTGTGCAGAGTACGGCTCATGTGTTTTAATTGCATCAGAATCTTAATGAATGTCATTATTGCCATTCTTTGTGCCTGATTGCGAAATATTTATTACTTTTTTAATTGACCACATTATCGTAATTTTTCGAGAGTATTCTCGTGAAGTTCTCGTGTTTCTAATTCGTTGTAAAGTTCTACTCGGTAAATTTTGCAGTAACGTAAAGATATGTTCGGTAACCGCTAATTGTGAGTTATTTTGCGAAGAGTCGCGCCAGTAAATTGTGTAAATGTATTTATGACATTGAATACAATTCTTAGTTTCTTCGTGATCAATTCACTTAAAATTCATTGCTGAAAATATCTTGTTATTTATAGATTTAAAGCTTTTCATGAGGTGCCAAGAAAGAAGATGCATCTAACAATCCTGCTCTGCAAGTTCCAGCTTGGAGTCTCATTCGGCGAGTATAACTTGCATTTGGATAAGAGCCTATTTATTGACGACCGTTCTTCTTATCGAAAGCTGTGCACTTAATAATTCCCCTGTCACACACGATATGTTTATGCCGGTCAGAGACCAGGATCGTTTCTCGCAATCGCTTGATGGCAGCCTTAACTGCGCCTTTTTTTAAATGCTTCGAATTTTAAATCTGTCTTCGATTGAACAAAACATCTAATTTTTAACTTGCAGCCTTGTCAGACATAAGAATAAATTATATGAATTATTGGTCGCCAGGTCTGAGAAATCTCAACTTTTACTCGATTTTTTTCCTGTTGCCTCAAATGTGGCTTTCGATTCGTCGCAAATACTACAGCAACCGCTCACTTGGTGCACTATGACGCAGGGATTTTCTAGCAGAAATGTTTGCAGAGTTTGCCAGTTTTTTGGCGACGGAACGCGGACATGGTGCGGATTATGCTTTATCTGATCGACTTTTTGCGATGCTCTCGACTGCATGCTATGTGGTAAATTAATTTTTGTACTTTACTGCCGTTATTATTCGTACGCTGGGCTCCGTTAGAAGTGATAACTTCATATTTACTTGCATTATCTATATTGTATTACTGGCACACCAGGCAAGACATACATAGGTGTGCCGGGTACAGACTCGCACGATCCCTGTACAGCACGTGCTCTCGTTTCATTTTCTCGTGCATTCACCGCGCTGTTCTTCTGATGGCCCTGCCAGGACCTAGGACTTCGCGTGGTAGTTAGGACTATGATTGGAAAAATTTGCATATTATCGTACAACCTGTAAGCATACGTGCAGTTATTTTATTTGAAGGGACTACGTGCTTGCAGAAAGCATTCCCGTTACTGAGCAGCGTGGAGGGCTTTCTTGCTTGACGAGACGGATAGGGCGTGTCAGAACTTGAAAACTCAACGTGTATTTTTCCCTAATTCGCTGTTAAGATTTCGCCCATTTCGTTTTGCTCATATTTCAATTTGAAATTACCGAAATTATCACGTATTTTTTTACGAGAGTATATTTTTTCTTCTATATACTGCCTCTTCGTGAGCGTTTTAAACTGTAGTTGAACTATACTCCTTCATTTCTGCTCGTAGAGTTGTATGGGCGAATTAAATAGAAGTTACTTCGTTAAAATAAGAAAGACGCGTCTGGTGACTCGTTTTATTGTATGAGTTGGCGCAGCTTGGCTCACGCTGACAGCGCTGCTATTGAGAGAGCGGTAAACTGATGAAGCACATCTAGCAACTTAGCCAGCCTTGTGTATTAGCTGAGCGCTAAGGTGTGAATTATACCCAAGTTAAACTCGCTCATTTGTTCCTGAGTTGAATACGAATTAAAACAAGAGGCAGACTATAAATTTATACAGAATTATGGTCCTTGGTTGTTTTCGTGCCTTACTCAATAGCTGGGTTGATCGCTTGTTTTTAAGGTGAGTTTAGGCATTCGTGTTCTTCTGGCGCACGCAAACTTATCATTGCCAACAATAAAGCTGATAGCTTTTATTTTACGTCGAGTACGGGCTAATGCCATTGGCGATCTCCTGAACTGATCAAAATATTACCTACACTTCTAACCTGTTGTTTATGACTCGTCTGCTATCATTGTGTTCATTAAATACAAAATATTCGAGTCAGTTCATTCAATCAACATTCTGTTTAGTAAAAGAAAATTAACCACACACCGCTCGTCCTGCGTCGTATAACTTCATTGCCAACGCTCAGCTGTGCTTATGTCAAACTACGGGCAAATTCCACCTACGTAGTTGATATTCACGGTGATATTAGCCCAGCTCGCTCTCATTGTGGTGGTGGGGGCTCTGCTATCACTGCGATCTGTGTAAGTAAGAGGTGTTGGAATACGAGTCAATTTAATCGACAGAGTTCACGTTTACCATAAAATAAGCCTCGCTGGTTCTGGCCCGGCTGCTTATGACTGTTGCTATCACCGAGATCTGTATAAGTATGAGGTGTTGACTGCGCGCCGCATCGTTCCATTGGCGCTATAAAGAAACGGTAGGCCTGGTCCGTAACCTGGTCGATCATCTTGCTAGGCTATCTCCAGACTCTGCGGAGATGTAGTATTACGTCTCGGCCGCCGAGCTGCGAATCAAATTCAACTTTACATTAAGAAATATCTCGTATTTTGGGTTCGATCGATTTTTTCCTCGAGAGTGATTGCAGAGTTACAAACCTTCAACAATTTTGTTCGAGTATTCTGAGATATTGCTCGAGGTAATCATTGACTGTACGTTATTTATGCGTTCCGATACTCTATTAATTTCGCTGTGCGAATACCAGTTCTCTTTGCAGCTCATGTAGGTATTGACTTGTCCTCTGCCTCTGCTGTATCAATGTCCGCCTACTTTTGAATCATTAATGAAATCTTAATTTTATTGGAATTCTTTGAGCTTATGCCGGTAATAAAACAGCAGTCTATTTTTCTTCCATAGGTTGCGAATATTTTATGCTTTTTAAATATGTGTGGTCGGAGGAAAGCTTTTCAATGAAAAACTTTTGAATAAAAAACTTTTGAATGAAAGACTTTTTGGATGTTATCTCACTGCTGTTTGCGTACTGCTAACTGTACCCAGCAATAAATCCCCCAATACTTTAATGGATTGAATTAGTTATAATGTTTGTTATTTTTATTTTACTTTGTTTCTTCTTCTTTTACTGTCTTGAAGAATATTGATAAAAACTTATCATTTACTTATCATCAAATAATTTCTCTAGAGAAGAATTTACACATGCATTGTCAATTATGGAACGGTTATAAAGTGATTACGTTGAAACTTACCTAATATAGATATAGCATTGATTAATTCAATGTACCAACATCTATGCATTTTTCTCTAGCTAAATCCTTTAACGCCCTAATTGCATTGTTTTTTTGTTTTGATATATTCTTATATTTATTATTAATCCGAAGATGCCTCTATCGTTCATCGGTGTGAAGTTCAAGTTCTATTACTGTGCGTCATGAAATGAGGCGTCCACACGTCTGCAGGTGGCGCGTAGAGGAGACTTCGACGCTCCCCAGGTAGTAATCCCGCTCAGTTGTAAATGATGTCGATTTGGCGTACTTTATGCAGCCCATTGTAGCGAACTGCACTCTAAATCTCGTCGTGGCTCTGACTTGACCAACTCAATTATGGTTGCTTAATGGAGAGCGTAAAATAATCGCCGCAGTTCCCTGGTAATGGCCGGCAGCAAATCCGACCTCAACTACGCTACCTCAGAAGTGGCGCAGAAGCCTGCAGCTTTTGCTCAAGTGAGACGCAGGAGTGCAGATTCCTTTGCGTAAGCCTCGCAAATAATACTTAAAGATTAAGATTATTGAAAATATAATGAGGTTTTTCCGACTGATTAATTTCAATTCGAGTATATTAGGAAATGTGATGAATGTTTTTAAGACAACCCATTAACTGTACAGATAGCTCATATCACTTTCAAATTGTAAACAGATAATTCACATGCATATTAATGTGTTGATACCGCATATCACCTTCAAATTGTAAATTAATTGTTTTCATGTTTATTAGTGTGCTTGTTGGCTTCTGTTACATTTCTGAATCTATCATTCTTAATCATGGCCTGTCTATTACATTTTAGACCCCTACTTGCTATCATAGAACTGATGATGGAACTGGACTCCAATACGTTCTCTTAATAAATGTGATTGGTTTCCTTGGAGTGTTCTTGCTTGTAAGTTTTCGTTTGGTAATTCTATTTAATTTGTAAGGGAATGAGCACAAAACCGGCACTAGGAGTCAAAATTAAATAAGTGAACTGTGCAAAAAGGTAGATTGAGGTTTCTTTCACTTGCTAAATATGACCAAGAGCTGGGCATAAATATGGCTCAGGGTGTAATGTATACATCTTCAGAATACTTTTTTTTAAATCTCTGAGGAAATCGTCTCGTAGTCCTAGCACTAACGTATGAGACTGCGGCAACAGTCTCCAGCATAGCGAAAACTTGGGATTTTTGTGCTCAATGGATGATTTCTCAGAATGTCAATACGAAAAGCTTTGGAAATTTTGTATTCAAAAGCTCTATTTCATTTACTAGAAATAGCGTCCGATGAAATTTAATCAATTTGTTGGTTCTTATCGAATTTTTTGATGCGCACCAAGCAGTCACCTCGAATTCCCAATTGTAGCACGCGATCTGCGTTCACTTCCCCTAGTGCTCATCTGGCGTTCGAGCCTCGTGAAGCGAACCTTCTCGTGACGCGAGAGCGTGAAGCGTGTGCTTTAGACGGCACTGTAAACCTCTCATAATTTCATTGTAAAACTAAGTTATGATAGAATAATTTCATTGTAAAACTGCAGCGATGTTCTGTGAAATGCTCGTAAGAAGAGGACGAGCGACCAGCCAAGCAATCTATATACTGCGTATTATTTTATTGAAGATTGCAAATGAGTTGCCCTATGTTTAAGAGAAATAAAATATTTTAGGAAAACCATTGTAGAACTTCCACATATCCAACTATTTTCATATGAACCTCCATTTAACAGATGAGATTTGAATTTCTTCTCTAACTATTTTGGTACTTATCTCCAATATCTTATGCGACACTTTCCCTCAAAGCATATTGTTCTGTTTGGTTTTCAAAAAATCAAATTCTATAACTGCACTCATTCTTAAGTTACATGGGTACGGGTTTTGTGTATCGAGTTTTAGCTGCTCAATTTTTCATGTTCCTACGAAGACACGCACCAATCTGTAACTAATACGTACATGTTTGGTTCAACTTTGCCTGCTTCGTGTGTACTGTTTGGATGTAAAGGCTGCTAGAGGTTCCACCATGGCTCATGTGTGGCTGGCAGTGAGACAGTTTTGGCTCAGGGATGCGAGTTCCTGACGATGGGACGTGGCTGTATCATAACGTCATAAAGAGTTCCTGACGATGGGACGTAACGCCTTCAACTCTTTCGGTAGATGTCATTTTGTATCATTTTGTCAAATAAATTCTTCATCTTCCAAATGTAGTTTTCAAAAAACTTGGAAATCTTCGCAAGTTTGTTTTTGGGTGCGTGCCATATCATACTCTTCGTTTTGGCCCAAACTTATTTTCTGGCTTTTAATAATTGATTCGATGGAAAATGTCAATGTTTACATACTTGGTGGTGATAAATTCGAAGTATATTATTGAATAATGTAGCATTTTTTGCCAAATGTACTGTATTTCTTTATTGTAGTGATAGTACATTTACGACATGATTGGCATTCTTCATTCGACTGGAAAGGTGGTTTCCTTGGGCATGGCCCCGGCACTGGACAATGGAAGGCCCTAGGAAGAGCGACCACGATAGCATCGCTCCCGATGCAACCTCTCCAAATTATTGGCTATTAGGCAGCATACATTCTGGGCTAAATCGCATTATAAAACGCTATGAGTTTTTCTAGACCTCCAGATTACCGGTTGCATCCCTTGCACTCGCTTCTAAGTTATGCCGTATCCTGCAAACCGTGCGTACTCGCCTCAGCTTCTCAGAACCTCAGCCGTTACTTGTGCAAAATTAATGAAGGTCTTTTCACCTAATGCTTTTAAGTCTTTTTTCGTGGAAATTTTTAGGCTCGGAAGATATACTTCAATATTTTTATTATTATCCTTTAACTATTTGTATCATTATTCAGTTTCCTTGCCTTATTTTTGGTAAAAAAATTCACTTCGTGAAAATTGGAGTGCATGTTGTAAATTTTAAGTGAATTTATACTGTTAAACGGAGCGCGAGCCATTAAGTATGATATTTACTGTTTTTCAGATGCGAAGTTTGTATGATTTGTAAACACTGATTTCCCAATATTTATTAATCTTTTTCTGAACCAGTGAAATTAATCAGATATGAGCTGGCACCTGAAAAAGGTTGATCATTTCCGTGGTGAAGTCTCTCTCGGCTCCGACTCTTGCATGCAAATGTGTGCGTGGCCGCGATCTTATCCTCTAAATGTGTCTGGAGAAATGCTCCTCCGAGCCAACGAGCTTCAATTTTTCATGCACAAATCATGTCAGCAGATGAATCTTATTCCAGCGAAAGTCACGATTTTTGTGGCCTTCCTTTACAGAGCCGTCACTGAGGGCGAGTTCCTCAACACAGACTTGGCTCGAAGTATCTTTAACGCAAGCGTAAACCTAAAGTTGTACCCAATGGCTGTATCTGTGGGTAGTTCCTCCAGAGTGATGAGCTCTATTCACCTGGAAAATTATTTCCTTACTTGGCCTCTTGATCTTATGTTATCTTAGCGAGTTACGAAGAACAAAATTCAGTGCTCCAGCTGCGAAGAGCCAAATGTTTTGATAAATTTTCCACTCCTGGCTCAGATGTCTTTTGTTTCTTCGTGTTTCGCGTTGTTCCAGAAATTTTGAGATGCGCTGCAATGATACCTGCAATATTACAAACATTCTGATGCACATTTGTTGAAATATTTAATACTGGAGATAAGGCATCTCTTTCGTTCCATTATTTAGCCGAGAACTTGTCCATTAGGTGAAGCAAAATATAATTATTCGTCTGATGGTCATTAACGGCATCTTTCTTGTTCATGATTCTGCGAAACCGAATATTAAGAATGATTCATCTCTCGTGTACGTCTCCCTATCATTAATATTGTGTCAGTAATGTCCAGCAAAACCATTATTTTTGATGCCATGGAAAATCTGATACTCGACCGTAACGTCTTGCATGGACGATGTGTCCTGTCGACGAACGCATTTTACCAGACGTAATTTTTGTGATTTATAAGAGTGTGCTTTCCAGCTTCTTGTCGCTGCTCCCTACACTTGCTGGTCGTGGTGGTGAGCGCAGTGCCCACGTGGGGCTGCGCTATGCCAAGCAGAGCGGCAATGTTTTGCCAGAGCGCTTGTACAACCAACAGTCGGGAAGACTGAGGAAGGAGCTCCCCTCTCTTTCTTCAGTAACTTAGGTCATCATGTTGAACGTCTGAAATTTCGTTTTATTGATGTGCGTCCAGCGTATTGGAGAAGGCGGGAATTGTTTATTGATGTGCGTCTAGCGTGTTGGAGAAGGCGGGGATTAAGCTCAGGACGCACATAAAATGGGCTTCATTAGGCTTGGCTGAAAAGTTATCAATGGCAATTTTCCTTCATGGAATAGTATTTTGTCATTCATAAGTTTGAGACACTTATCAAGAGCATATTTGAAGCTTCAACCGGAATGATAAATTTTGATTTCTACCATCTCAAATTGTAGCGTGTGTAGAACCAGGACATGCCGAGCTGGACAGGCCGGCACAGCTGGACGGCTGCAGCAGATCCAGGACATGCCGTGCTGGACAGGCCGGCCCAGCTGGACGGCTGCAGCAGGTCACAGACTGCTGGGCTCCCCAGGAATTCGAGGTGCGGACGCTCCCTCGCCTGCGTCGCCTCCTGGTAGCAAACGCTCGCATTTTTCCATCCTCCTGAACTGAGGCCGCCGAAACTCGGTCGATTCCTTCGTCTTTTATTTTTTATATTGAACGTACGGTTGTTAAAATCACTACTCGGGAAACACTTTTTTTAAGATCCTCTCACTCGCACAACTGTGCGTGAGAGTTCAGTTATATGAAAATATTTCAATTTTTGGTATTGGAACAAAAACATGGCAAAACTCACTAGACTGCTGGAACTAGGATGCCGTAGCGTGCTATAACGAAAAGCAGGCACTACAGTAGTACAGGGTAGCTCTGTCGAAAGCAGGCGCACTATTTCCTAGAGGCATGTGACCACACGCAGCAGGTTGCCCTGTTCAGTGAAATATCGCTGCTCAAACGCATGTGCCAAGTTAGTGTGGGTTCACGGTTAGTGGAAGCATTTTCACTTTCGGATACTACATACGACAAGAAAAGAAGGCGGTTCCTTTGTGTGCTTCATGCATTCTTCATAAGTTGATGATATTATATGGCTTAGCTAGAAGTGATAGTCTCGTAAATGTCAAGAAATCTTGAGTCGATTTGAAAGACTTAGTACTGGAAATATCAATCCTACTGAGAATACTTCTACTGACTGACATCCTAGAAAGAGCCGGTTGTACAGGTCGCCGCCAGTTCTCTAGCTATTACCCATCACCGACTGCTCTTGCTTTAGCTTTACCCACACTCGTGTCGTCCCCTCCTGCGCCGCCCCAGCCGCCCCAATAGCGCCACGGCTGAGTGATCGCCCGCTTATGGGCCCACACCCGCAATCTTGCTAAGCCTCTCAACCTTCACACCTCCGAACAAACAAGACCCTTCGCCCCCTGCTGCTTGCATCTTTCCGTAGCCCTCCATCCCTCTCCTGCTCCTCTCTCTCCTCCCTCTTGCCCTATCTTCCTTATCCCCCCTCTCTATTTTTCATCCACTTTCTTTTCTCTTATATCCCTCAATTCGATGCCCTACTTTCTGTCGTGAAGATGACCATTGGCGACGTGAAGATGACCATTGGTAGCTCAGATATTCAGGTAGCTTTTGAAATGCGGGCATGCTTTAAAAACATGAAAGTTCTGAATATACTAATTTTCTTTCCCTGATCCGTCCCCAAACTCGCTACTTTACTGTAGAATCACAAGCATTAATTACAGGAATTACTTAGCATTGCTTAAGCCTTGCTCTTCCGAACTGGTTGTTTGCATTTATGAACCACTCGCTCAGGAAATGATTTCGATATTATGAAAGCATTCTCACCGTAATCGAGTTTTGTAAGGCTGGTTACGACGTGCCGCTATTGCTCTTTGAGGCTCAGCCTGGACAGACGGACTCCTGTCACGGCTCGCTCTGAAGACAAATGCGCGGGCTCACAAACCATCGACTCGTGGTCCTGTCAAATGCTTGTGCTGAGATCATGGTAATAAGTTCACTGCGTGCTGCAATGAGGTGTAAAAATGCTGAATATCTTTTAAAAACTATTGCGATTTTATTAATTTCTGGTTGAAATGACTGTATTCTTCATAATAACTGTCGTCTAGTTTCATTACTTGATGAGTGAACTTCTGAGAGGTTCAATATTGGGTCTCCATACTCCTTGCCTTCGGATTGTTCAAGTATCAATTACTATACGGTCTGCCTTCTCTTAGGTCATCATGCTATTATTTATGTTTCTTTGCATAATTATTCATAAGAAAATATTCAGATTCTGCGACAATATTTTAAATTATAAATCATTTCTCTGAAGTTTTTCATAACTTCAGTTGGTCTTCGAATGGACACACGTCCTTAACATCCAACATCAAAAGAGAACGTTACGAGCAATGTCAGAATTCACTTTACTGTTTGAAATTTGACTTAAATCAATTTGATTATCATTGATTGGTTTCAACGAAGTGACTCCAACCGTATCACAAAGTTTGAAGTTCTTTCCAAATGATTGATTAGTGACCCAGAAAAAGCTTTCACATGTCTAATCCGACCTTCCTTAAATTCCCTATACGTGCTTACCCAAAAGTGAGCTTCTAATTTTGCGCTAAAATAAACTGCACCTCCATTGAGCGAAGACCACTGCACCTCCAGCAAGGTTATTGTCTTGGGGGCTAAGATGATTGTTTACCAGCGTGTCTTGAGGGTGAAAAGTAAAAAATTTGGCGTGGTTACCTACCGTCATTACATGAACGAGGGTGCTCCTCAGGGACATTGTGAGCCACTTGCAACAATTTCAGCAGTATGAGATTTGCCCATCTGAAGTAATCTCCGATTTTTGAGGTGGCTCTTGCCATTATGTTATCTAGTACACAACAGCGGCAAATTAATAATAAGGATAAAGTAAATAGAGACAATTGTTAATAACAGGAATTTTATACGGTAAATAATAACGATGGTAAATGTTAACAACGATATCTTCCACACTCTTTGACGTGTTATGTTAGGTGTCACGAAATTGGTAAGACGTTCTCAGCCTCAGGCCGACTTCTACATACCTATATTTCTAGCCCTGAATAACACTGAATCACTTATTGAAAGGATGTCTTCTCAACACAAAAGTTTGGCTCCATAATATATTTCATTATAACATAAGAAAGCAAACTGACCCACACACGCGGTCTGCTCATGTACATACTTTGATTTTCGGTTGCGCTAGTATTTTGAAGACGGCATTTCTGCAAGCGAAGGCGACAGCCGGGCTGAAAATGATGCGTAAGCTGTCACCTCGCCGTCTGTAGACACTTCCACGGCGCCGTGCTTTGTATTCAAGGAGAGGAGCCACTTCAGGGTGTTTGTACGATGCTACGCACTCATGAACCTTGATTCTAATGCAAGTGTAATTGCAGAAAGTAGTCCAGAAGGGAAAATAAATAGTGTTTTGTCTTGATCATTTGCAAGTTAAGTTCCCACACGCATGTATTTTAATTCTAATTGAGCTTTTAATGAAATACTGTAAAATTATAAGTTTTCTCATGAATTCAGCATAGAGTACGAACAAAGAGAAGGTCATCAATTACACCCTGGACCCGGTCAAGGTTTGAGCACGACGCGCTCGAATAAAGATATCTCAGTGTCAGCGACATGAATCAGAGGCGAGGCTTACAAAGCCTCTGGCCGCACTGGGGCATTCCTGATAAGCTCCTCATTTCCAACTATAATTACACGGCGTAAGCTTCGTTCGACTAACGCTCTCTCGACTCTGAAACGGCGCGTTTCCTGAGCGTCGAATGAATTTTAAATATATTCGAATTCACCGGGGTGCATAATGCACTGTGATTACGCCTAAACTGTTCAGGGGTTAGAAACAGAGGTAAGGGTGAATTGAGTGATGCGTTGTAAATGCGAACACACGACAAAAGTTCACGTTCCTGTTCGTACGTTTTTTGTTTAGTGAGATTTAGTTGAATGAATGCCGTATGATACGCCCACGCTCCACGGATCTAAATATGTTCATAAAGTCAAGTAAGAAAGGATTTCGGGATCAAGCTGTACGGATTTTAGCTATCCCTGACGTCACCCTGAAGTGACACAGTTTTGTGATTTAGTTTGCTTGTAAAACTTATCTTTTTTTGAAGCGTGAAAGTCATTTGTGATAGGACTTGTAAACAAATGTTCCGTCGAACATTTGTTGTTGACAAAGCATTCGGTCCCAAGGATTACTCCTATTAAAAATATTTTGTAAGGCTTACGAGTCGTTAAAAAAATTTCCGTTAACTGAGGTTCTTTACTTTTGTAACAATTTATATGCAAAAGAAAAGTATCAATATATACAATAGCAATTCATCCATCATAAAAGCCTCAAAATGGGCTAACATTAAATTACAATCTTATTGCTAAATAACGTCACTCAGGACGCTAAACTCCAGTTTCCCCCACTTCATCTGTACAGAAGAATGAACTACCTTTTCGTCAGATTTGAACACTCGAGTCGAGTCCTCGGTATCTAAGCTGTTTTAGAACACAAGACATCTGCTTCTCCAATCAAAAACTTAGAAAGGCAGAGAACTAAATTGAAGTCGGTCAAAATAACGCAAATTTAATTTTATTCATGGCTTACGCAAATCATTTTCTGTCTCCGGTAAGTTGTGGACTCTAAGATCCATCGCATGAAACCATTTTTCCATAATATTTATGCACGTCTCTTTTAATGTTTACAAAAATCACTTTTTTTAGCTTGTATTTCAAATCAATGAAATAAAAAGCCCTGTAGCTTTTAAATCGTTAAACACCATGTATAAATTTAAAATCACCTAGCCCGTCATCGGGCACGGTGCTGTGACAGTCGCTCAAGTTACGATAGAAGACGCGTGTTGATCACAAATTTTCTGCGCCATTGTCGTTCTCGGAAAGAGGAGGTAGTCGATTTGTGTCTAGCATCTTTTAATTAGCTTTCGTCTTGTGTTTATAGTGTTTTTTTTCTTCTGTGCATGATAGAGGAGTGAGATGCGGCTTTAAACGCTGGTGTTCAATCTTTCAAGAATAAAACTAATGATTTTTAAGTCAAAGTGAGTATCTAAAATTTGTTTCAAGCATTTTTTATTCTAAATCGGCCTAAACGCAGATGTTCAGCTGCATGTTCAGTGATATGAATGATCCTCATACATTCATCAATATGTAGTATTTCCTACAAATATTCACCACAAACTGATATACGATGGGCTGAATTAGCTGCTCTCAATCATGCGTGCACATTTTACTCGCTTCAAGGAAATTAATCCTTGAAATCAGCCACTTTCGGACGTCCGAAAAAAGCCTTGTGTAAAATGTACTCCAATGAACGTTTTTTTTGTGGCTGCTTATATCATGTGGAGAATTACTTATAAAATCTCCAAAATCAAAGTAGGGAGAAGGTTAGAATTTTTTGCGTTGTGAATCTTCAGAGTTTAATAAAAATGATTACATTAGGGCTTTACTAAAAAATTAGGTTACTTCGCCACCGAAGTAATATGGTGAGGATTGAACACTTGTCCATGAGTTTTATTTCTCTTTTAATTTTATACAGAAAAGATGCTTACATGGACACTGTATAAAAACTGTGTTATCATATTTGAAGAAACAGCGCGAACAAAAATATTATTTGCAAAACCCCAGACAATGTTGAGCCGAAGAGGTCTCCGTTCGGGGTCCTGGTGAGAGTCTGATCCTGTAATAAATTCTGCATTCCACAGGGATGCTTTGTGGGACACACGAACATAATCTTCCTGAGAGGGCAACGTTGTTCTCATGGTGTTTGGCGGCGTCCGATCCTATAATTTTGTCGCGTATTCTCGTCATGTTTTCGTACAAGACAAACAAACATCACAATAAGGTAGAAATATATTACAGAGGTGAATTTCTCATATTATTCTAGCAGCACGCACCAGACAAATATAAAAAAGCATCAATTAAAAATTCGCCTTGAAACTGCTGAACAGGAAGTGTTTTTGTAGTTAGTCCTGCCTCATAGGGCTACCCCAACCTGCAGTCAGTAGCTCATTGTATGCGTTGTGACAGGTGACTGAAATTAACTTTGTGTGCGAAAGAACCGTTTTCTTATTCGTGGGCCATATCTATCTGGAGTCTTACTTCTTAAGGGCAGGCTTACATCTCCCTGCGGGTCAATATACTCCATTACGTATATCTGTTGGGCATTCGAGCCCTACTACAGCGATTGACGTCGGGCCTCCGACGACCTGCACAGCTTACGTTTCCGACGATTGCCGTAGTACAGTAATGGTAATTGTTGTCAACGTGTCAGCTGCTGTACTCGACAGACAGCAGAGCATAGGGCCTTCACTGATGTTGCTCAGATGCCACGGAATTTAAGTAACATTATAGGATTAATTTAAATCCTCTGTAAAAAATATAATTCCAATTTCCAGCATTTCCGAATCAGATACTCATGTATTCAAAAAATACTGATTAGTTTTCCTGGTTTCGACTAATTCAAAAAGTTTAAATACTTTTATATGATCGCAAATTGACTGGTTACTCATTCTTAAAATTTGCAAAAGCTTCGTTTTCTTTGAGAATATTAAACATTGAAAACACACGGTCTTCCTGTATCGGTTTCATTACCATTATCGGATAAAACATCAGAATTTTAAAATTCGCTCTCCATCAATTTTTAGAACTTTGCTCTACTGCTTAGTGCATGAGGCTTCGAAGTTAACTAATTTTCTGAAGCGTTGGCCAGCCTTTTGCATTGCTCGCTCTCCCCTCATAGAGGATCATTCCTATTCTGCGGAGTGCCCCCTTCGTCTGAAATTTTAACAAGGCAACTGTGGCATCCTTCGTCTCCCATATGATGGCGAATCCTAAGCGCACGGCGAGAGACTCGGCCAGGTCTTCTCACTACCGCTCGTGTGCGAGTGATAGAATTGACTTTCATTTACATATAGACTAGCGCTATAGCGATCCGGGCCCCCAGTGCCGAGCGCTGGCCGGGCTGCGGACCCTGATGCACGACACCGATGCGACTGACACCCTTTATTGTTTCTACGCAAACTCTTATTGTTTCTGATGCTTCCCTCCTCCTCGCCGAAGCCTGTAATTGTGGTCCAGGCGTCGCTGTAGTCTTTCGTTCATTAATTTCACCTTTCATCGCTGTTCTTTTTTTATCCTCCGCCAGCCATCTGTTCTTCGCCGCAAAATAAGTTTTGATGGCTGCGTTCACACGTGTTATTTTGTCTCCCATTGAATGAAGCGTTCTCAAATCAGGAGTTCGTTGTAGCACGCAGGTGTTTAGCACAGATATTTGGAAAAATTGGAGATTGTTAAAATCCTCATCAGTGAATTTTTTTCTTCAATATATTGGAAGAGTGATTGTGGTGGCGGTTATGAGGTTCCATCAAAGCTGAATCTGTAAAAGATTTTGCTGAAGTTATTACATCGCAGCACTGCGCACGAGGCTAGCAACAGAGGCGTGCGCTCTTTTACGGTTTTATACTTCACTCCATAAACTCGCTCGAAATTGGAATTAATATTTAGGTGGCACAACTCATTCAGCAGCCTAGACGCCTTCACGTATACTGATTGGGCCGTAATAAATAATAAAAATTTTCAATTTTCATTTGCAAATTGAATGCGTTACGTGGAACTGTTGAAGTAGGAGCAAACATTATGTAGGCATCTGGGATGTGCTATTATTTGCTTTCTTTGATACTTAGAGCTATCGCAAAAACCAAAGTGCTGTAAACGATGAATCCAAATCCTTTTTTCAAATACAATATTGAGTACAAAACATATCACGATGTGTTAAGATAATTTCACTAAGTTAAAACGTATGATTTAGTTTGCTACGCCAGAGAAAATAGGATGTTTACGCAGTGGTGTGAATGAAAGAGACCACATGTCAAAACTGAATATGTAGAAATGTTTGATTCAGAATTCTGTATCTCGCAAGATTGCACATTGTGTGAGACAAAGCTACTTGCGATGCCGTACCTACCGTTCATCTTACGAGACCGTGTCTGTTTTATAACCAAATTTTTTTCTAAGTTTTTTTTGCAAGGAGGTGTGTTTCGATCTTCGGAGACTGTGGTCGTTACGAGATTATGTTTCTCGCGTGACTGTATTTGTTGCAAGACTTTGTTTCTGGGGAGAATGTGGTTCGTGTACGCCTGAATTTTTTCTGAACCAAGAGTCTGCGGAATGGAGCAACGGTTTCTGCATGAGCCTGTGCTCTCGATAAGGATTCGGGGAGCGTTCTACTCGCCACTGGAGCAGAAGTTGGCGCGGACGGTCCAGGGAGCCCAAAGCTTGAGAGGCCACTTGGAATCTGCGAACATTACGACAGTTGTCGACATATTTTACGAGGTGCTGAGAATGGCTGACAAATTTGGCTTATGCAAACACAGCTCCAGCGGTCAGCACTAGCGATGGTTCATAAAGAGGACGCGTTAAAGCCACTACACCTCCATAACTTTAATGGAAACTGAAGACACGCTCGCCCTCGCAGAATACTAATAGGATGAGCGATAGCCGAGAGCGTTTGCATTCTTGAAGCTCGTCTAGAGTCCGCCTAAACATGTGCTAACGAACCAGACGCTCAGGCTCTTCTGTTCTGGCGAGGCGCTCGCTTCTTTTTAAGCTCTTGTGCATGCTTACGGTCTCCCCTGCCGGTATGTTTTATTTCTACTTCGAACGCTTATCACATTTGCATGAAGTACGACATCCGTCACTCCCCTTTTAAAGTTTAATGATTTTGTTTACTCCATGTTCAAGGTATACTGACTTCGGCTTTGTGGTCATTTTGATCAACGATACATGATACTTTCTTCAAAAAATTGCTTTTGAGTAAATTTTGTGCCTTATTATCTGCCGTGCAATATTGCCTCTATCTCTTCGTTTATGATTTTGTGTTACGTTGATCAGTTAACTCATGCTGCTTATTGAAGTGTGTCGACTCATATAGTTTTTCCTTGAATAGCTCAGATCTGGCCCGAAATCGAACGCTCTTAGCTCTTCATTCTTATTACGTAAACACAGTGAAACGAAATTATCTTAGTCTGTGTGGTTAGGGTTAATATTTCTTTTTATTCATGAGTGTAAAATATAATTATCTTTGTGAATTTCATGTATTGTAAGATCGGCAACGAAAAAATACTAATATTTTGCCAAATATTCAGTGCAAAAAATTTAGCCTATTTAGATCGTGCTCTAGAATTATAATGAAGGTAAAGGAAGGCAGACAGACTGCCACTTCGTTGGCATGTGCAGCGGAGAACAGGTACGTTCATTTGGGAACCCAATTAACTACACGAAAAATTTCATTCACGTACCAACTCCTTGAGCGAAAGCGTTCCGTTTTCTCTGTGCAAAAGACGAGGCCTGATCTGTAAATTTGGTTTGCATGCGGTCCCCTCAGTAACAATTTGGTTTGTATGCGGTTACCTCAGTAACAATTTGGTGTGCATGCGGTCACCTCAGTAACAATTTGGTTTGTCTGCGGTTACCTCTAACAATTTGGTGTGCATGCGGTCACCTCAGTAACCGTGCAAATCTGCTGCACTCCAAAGTGCTCACTGACACCTGCTGCTCGTGACGTGCATATTAGTTACCTCACTAGCGACACGATTTCGCTGGTGAAAACCTCACATATGGCACCACGTCACGTACCATGCATTACATAATGACGTCTGAAGGTGAAATTTTCAATGATGAGAAATCAAAGTTCATCTATGTAACTTATCGTCAGTACTCGGTTTTTCTGGCCGATCTGGATCTTTGTGCATGACTGTGTTTTGTGGCCTGGGTTGGACTTAAGGGCTTTCCAAAGCGGTGACTTTCTCTTGAGTGTCAGCCAAATGATGAATAATCGGCGGCACAAGTTCCTGGAAGATTTTAGTTAGTTTCATTGTGGGGAAATTTCAGATTTTGTTCTACAGTCTTGCAAAGGCTGGACGCGCTGAAAAGGCTGAATTTTCATTAAATGGATTAATTCCAACATCATGTAATTGTCACGTATCAAAAGATACGCTTCATGTTATCTTCATTCTGTGAAAGTTGACATTGGAAAGTGTGCCCATGGTTTTGAATAAAATCAAATGAAAAATTTGGCGTAATTAACCATATTCATGACGTAGGATCGATTTTATATTAGTATATTGTCAACTGCAAAGATTATGATGCTGATGTAAAAATTTATTTCGAGAAAAATCTATTCTGTGTAGACTACTCGTTCTCGCATCAGTTCTAACTTTTTTCTTTAAAAATATTGTCTGCTAGAAAATAAGACATAAAATTTTCTGTTCAGATTTCTCTGAGGTATACATACCTATATATATATGCATGCATGCATACCTTCATACATGCATGCACACATGTATACTTACATACATATATACCTAAATACATACATACCTACATGCATGCATACCTACATGCATGCATACCTACATGCATACATACCTCCATGCAAGCATACATTAACATCTGCCATCACCAAGCGTCGTCTATGCACCACGTCCAGGCCCTGCGCCTCCCGTCGCCAGAGCGCCGCGAACACAAGCCATTGAGGCGGCAGTAATGAATGAAATCGCGCCCAAAATGAGCACCACTTCTGAAGTTCGTAGAGCAAAGATACTTGGTTTCTTAGCTGGCACGGTGACTACGGCAAACTTGCTTTCCGCTCAGTAGGAATACTTGGGACAAGTTGAACAAAGGTGTTCAAACAAGAGATGATCTCTTATTTCCTGCAATTATGATAATTGTTTCAATACAAATTCATCAGCATTTTGTTAAGATTGCTGGGAATTTTTATCAAATGCATGTCGGATTTCGGAAACAAAAGCCTTACTTGTGAAAATGTTTGAAAAGTGCCACATCCTTATCTTTCATTGTCATTTTAGTTTTTTTTTCATTAAATTGAGATATTATTTCAGTTTTCCATTGCATTATTATGCAAAAATTATTCCGCGAATCTTTTGACTGAAGGATGATATCATTTTACTGGACCTCGAAAAAATTGAAGGTTATCCTGTGTTTCCTTACGAAAGTTCAGCAAATTCTGTATCCTAACATGGATCGCCAAAGCCTATAGTAAAATTTTGTTACTGGCATCTCATGCGAGGTTTAGAAACGGCTTGTAGTTTTTGCCTCAAAGCCGAGGTGTTGTTGGCGCTGCCGAGAGTTGTATTTAACGGCTCCCAAGAGCTTCTCAATGTGACGAAAAGAGAGTCCCGAGTGCAAAAAGTGACGCCAAATTACAGCAAAAGCGTCTCTGAAGTGTTCGCTTTGAGGGGATGGACACCGACAACGAACATAATGGAGGGTTAGCGCCTCTAAAGGCCTGGACGCCTTTGTTGCCGAGGCGCTCGCGTGAGCTGCATGCCTGTACAGCGCTGGGCCAGGAGTTACTCGCGCGCTCACCAGGGCTGTGCAGACGCGCCTCAAGGGTCCTGATAACGAGTCCAATATCACTCCATAGCTATACATAGTCTACAGTTCCTTCACTTATGCTTTAGGGATGCATGATACTGAGGCTTAAGTCATAACAATCGCACGTTATCCGTCTTATTTCTATTTCATTTTGCTGAAGTATTGACAAGCCGCTGAAATTTACGTTTTTACGACCCGGTATTTTGGGAGTCCAGTAAGTTTCATAGCTTTATGGAATTAGAGCGACATGGTCACTGATAAGTAGTCCTTAATATTCAATAAATGATCCATTGGTCTACGTGAAATAATGTTCGCTCTATGCTTATAATGTCGTTCGACAGCACGCGTCCGCCATGACTTCAAAGCGCTATTTTTGAGGACCGAATGGCTTCATTCTGACGAGCGGATTTTATTTTGAATGATTAACGTGTGTTTCCCGCACACTCTGAACGCTACCTGAACCAACACATTTGTTCAACGCGACCATGTGTGCCTAATGCTCCGGCACAAGCGAACTGTGTTTCGGAGGCGCGAGCTTATCTGTGAATAATTTTGTTACTTGCTTAAGTAAACCCTAGATTGGACCAAATTATTTTATTAGCGGTAGAGAAAAGCATATTGTTGAAGTTATTTCATTCGCTTAGTTCAGTTTAGTTGAATCACCTTGGTTTAACTTATTCATAAAATATTTCTGAAGATGAGCAATGCTCATTGGAATGTTAATAATCAAACAGGAATGTTTTATTTGAATGTTTTATGCTACTGCATCAAGTTTTGACATTAATTTTCGTTGTTTGTTTATGCAAACTTTAGCTTGAAGAATTTCTGATATTCGTTGGTGTGATAAACGCACAAAATAAGCCTTTATAAACGTTCCTGCCATTCCGGTGGCCACCGTTTGTCCTGAATTCGAGGCGGGTTTCCTGGCGGCAGAAGTTAGTCTCTCCTCCATCTTTCTCCGCCTGCATCGAACCTGTGAGTCTGGTGGTGCTGAGTCGTACCTACCGAATGAGGAAATCTTGGACACATGTCCGTCGCTGTCCACAGTTATCTGCTGCACATCTCGCTTCTGTCCAGCTATATTTCTTGCACGCTGATGTATGTTCGCAATCTTTTTGAGTTACGGTCTTATTTTTCTTTCGCTACTCACTTATCGTCTCTATAAATCATTTCAATTCCGACTTTCTCACCTACAGTTCGTTTGTTCAAAGCTGGAGAATTTTCTTCTGCTGCAGCTCGCCGGAAGCTCCGTGGTGCTGCGGCCCTTCGCGGAAGCCAATCCCATTTCTACTTTCCGATTTTATTTCCAGCAAATGTAAAAACATTGTATCCCCAATGCCCTTACCGTCGCACCGCGCTCATCCTTCACGTTTGTATGTGAAGATTATGGGTCATTTAAAACAGTTTTACTAGTACTTAGATCCAGTGTCTCTTATTTATCTCGATGATCGTAAGTTTTTCGCTCTACATCCTAATTTGTGTCTCCTATTATTTTATCCTCCTCCTGCTCCTTAGTTGAAAATATTGTTTCAATCGGCTGCTCCAAATGACATGATCAATATTTCCAACTGATTTCCTATCCTTTCAAAGGGCGCAGTAATGCATCCAATACCACTTCTGCCCCTTCATATTATACCAGTAGCTTTCGACCTGCGGTTTTCCGATCAAACCTACTAAATCCGCCCAATTTTATGCTCAGCACTTTTTAATGTGTTATTTTGGAGGCTGTACACAGATAAACTCATAATCTAATTCTATGAGGAAAATTTACTAAACTTGAAGCGTTGTTCTTTCTAACTAGATTATTCCTTATGCCTTTTCGTTTCTTCCTTGTACTTTTAGGAAAAAGACGCCACTTCATTACACGCCCACTTTCATTCACCGTATAAAACGCTTTATTTTCAACGTAAAAATATTTAACTGATATTGAAGGCTACTCCTATTTTCAATTCTAAAGCCCTAATGCACTTCTCGAATGGGAAGGGATTGATGTTTTAGAATTTCCATTCGTTCGTGTACCTTTTCTTCTCTTTCAAATAATTTCTTTTGCATCATCATCCTCAGTTGAGAAAAATATGGTAAAATTAATAAAATTCGTGTTGCTTACACCTTGTTTCTGTGTGCGATGGGCAACAAATGCGAATGAGTCAGTGAGTATCATGAGCTATTGAGTATCATGAGCCAGTGAGTGTGATGAGTCAGTGAGTATCATGAACCAGTGAGTATCATGAGCCAGTGAGTGTGATGAGTCAGTGAGTATCATGAGCCAGTGAGTATCCACGTCTAATTACTGGATTTGTTTCTGCAATGTCTACGCTAGCAAACTCCTTGCTACCTACGGGTTCTTTCAGGTGGTACTGCTGGATTCGTAAGCCTTCGACAAATGATTTCTAAGCTATCGGTTAATATGAAATAGTTTTGAATTTGCATACTCTTTAAGTTCTAATTCATATTCGAAAAGAGGGTAATAAGCTAATTTTGACTTTAAAATCACTGCGGATTCGGTGAGCGTGGTTTATTTTCTATTTTACGTTAGGGTAATTGTGATTAATACCTGATGAATAATGTGCTATTGAGTTTTTTACTGGCAATCCAAGTTTTTTAACGTTTGGGGCTAAAGCATAAAACTTTCTCTTATCGTGAAGGATTGGGCTCACACTTTTAACGTTGCTGGTGTTGCTGAACACCGAAAGTTTCCGACGATTTGTTCTCATAAATAATTCGGCCTGCACCACATAGCACAGGAAAGACGTGCAACTTCTAACTTATCATACGTTGCCAAGTAAGAAATCTGTCGAGGAAACTTTGGTATTTATTTACAACTGGCGGAAAAACACTCATCATCGCGCTTTGATGGATCGGTCAAGTCGCCCCAGCGCCAAGCGCTGGCAGCGTGCTGGAGACAGGCAGGAGCGGCCCTGCTGTCGCTAATTAGGCTCAGGAATTCCGTCTAGACCCTTAAACTGGAGCTGCGATTCGTTTGGCCTTAAAAGGAAAATTATTGGCGATGCAATTGAGGCATGGAATTCTTGTTTGCACATCAGAAATGCTCGTATTTCAATCTCATGCTGAGCTGATGAGATGCCTGTTCATTTACGACTGCCCTTAGCGAACCAACAATTACATACTTACCACGAGCCGTAGCTGTGCTCATGAGAATCTGCTGATTCGTAAATTTCTTCACTTTTTTCCCGTTGTTATAAGTCCGCAGATGAATTTATGCAGAGAAGATGTTCCCGTCTCGTCAGGGGGCATAAGAGAGGCAATAGGGTCAGGTTAGTTAGGCTTGTACGAACATCGTCTGCTACGGGAGTGGCGACCCCAGGAGGATGCTGTTAGATTACCTCTGCTGTAGAGAGGTCTCAAGGAATCCTATCCCTTGTGCCCGCTTTGCTTCTTTCTATTTTCATGCCTTATCGCGGGCTATTCTTTATTTTTTCATCCTGTTCCGTCTTAACTTACTGTTTCAATGAGCAGGAAATCCTGTGTGGGAACACACTTGTGCATACACCCGACAGTACCCGACAGTCCCTGCCAAATGGTCTTTTCTCTTCGCTCTCTTGAGATCGTCTTTGATGTGGCTAAGAGTCTTAAGCTGATTAACTAATAATAATAATATTAAAAGAGGCATACCGTTCTGAAGCATCTCTGAGGTTCGAGTTTCTCTTGTTTTCGTAAGTATACTTATTTCTTGAAGGACGCGTTACGATATGTTTTCTGCTACATGTTGCAATCGTTTTCTCTGTTTTGACGTTAATGTACAGATTCATTATCTCTTATACACAGATTCAGTTCAATTTGCAGATTTATTTCTTCTATCTCATATATTCTAAGACATTATATGTGTGGCATGAGAGTATGGTTTTTGCTCATCCACTCCACACAGCCGTTGTGCCGGCACTCCAATGGTGCATCCACTCCACACAGCCGTTGTGCCGGCACTCCAATGATGCATCCACGCCACACAGCCGTTGTGCCGGCACTCCAGTGGTACATCCACTCCACACAGCCGTTGTGCCACTCCACAAGTGCTGTGTGCCACTTGGGGGAAATGATTATCAAAATGCAGGGACGTAAACGCAAAATTTAGAAGCTGACTCGAAGCCGCTCACAAATAAGACCAGCTTTATGGCTCATCTGTTGTTCAGAATTATTAACAATATATGGAGAATCATGCTGGAAGTTTAATAAAACAAAATTCACTACGGTGTCTTAAGTACTCGCTGTCGGTTCCAGAATTTTATTGAAGACGATCACGAAATGAGTAACGTTAGTGCAACTTCAACCAAACAAAACGGGCACATATCAATCCCCGAAGTGCTTTAATAGGAAGTAAAGCTTCACTATATCGAATGTAACGTAGAGATGTCGGATTTGAAAAAGGTAGAGAAAACAGAAGTTAACCAACAAACACAACCGTTAAATACATATTTGAACTTTTAAATATATTTTTTGTGGGCTAAAAGAGTGCTCGTAAGATTCAAAGCTCGCTTCCTGAAAGTTGTGCAGAACATTGGCTGGGGAATGCGGCGATGATGTTTGTAACCAGTGGCAAGAGTACGGGTGAAGGGGCAGGAGAAAAATGCCTCATGTTCGTCACCAAGTTGTCGTGTCCCCGACAGCAATTACGAGCCATAACTCAGGCACCAGAGGCATACCGAACAAGACAAACCAAGAAATTACTTTCTTGTCTGTGCTGCTGTGCAGCTGCTGTACGTGCGCCGTGCGTGTTACGAGATGGTGTCGGCCCTCGAGCGCTGGCCACAGAGTGCCGGGACAAGTGCTGTGCGAAGCCGTCATCAATGCATCAGGGCCGGAATAAAGCGGCCTAAGGTGTGCTGTTGTGAGCCTGGCTTTGTGTGTACGCTGGGGCGAGGGGACTTGCGCGACTCTTATGTTGCAAAACTGATACAAGCTACTGATATGGGCTTCAAATAGAGAGTAAAGCTCGATTAAACTTTGTTCAAACCCTAAGTGAATCTTGTGCTCTGATTTCAGTTTAACAAAAAATGGGCAAGGATGAATTTTCTAGCATTTTTTCCAGCTGTCTGGACAATACTCGGAGTGCGCAGTTCATTTGATCGTTTTGAACATTCATCTTTGGCTATGAGAATTGCGGTAATTATATTACACTCACCCCACACTGCATCATTCGCATGTGTTACGTGGCGTCAGCGAGCCAGCAGCGCACGGTGAAAGTCAGCCACCTCTCGTGTGACGCTCAGTAACATTTTTAAGATTTTGCTTCATTCATATTTTCTTAACCAATGAGCAGTCGCTCAGAATAAACTAGGTGTTTATTTTACTTCTGTGAATTCTCAAGCTAAAATTATGCTAATGAAGTCATATTTAAATAATTTCCTCAAGCTTCCTGGAAAATCTTTCAAGAACTTGCACCCTACGGCCATCAGTGAAGACCGGCTGACATTTACTCTTCATTTTGTGCACGAGTTCAGGGAGTCCTAAATGCTTGGTGAGCTCTCTACAACAGAAATAACGTCCGTGTTTACGTCGTCTGCATTTTTTATTCATAATGTGTATCAAATACATACAAAAAGTTCATAGTCCGTGTCTAAAATTTGGGCGGCGGTAAACGAGGTTGCATGTTCACAAAGCTTTTTCTCATGATCCGAATGTTCAGTTTCTTTTTCTTATACTTAGGTTCACTAATGGCTAAGACAAATTTTAGTATAAACTTTGCAAATGGTATGATCGAGAACTAAATTTGTTTGGGTGGTTCAATTTTGTAACCATAATGGTGTTGACTATTTTTATCCTAGCATGAGAAAAGTGTTAGAACCACTCGGGTGGGCGTCGTCTGCATGGAGCTGTGAGCTCATCTGAAGCTCCCTTTCATTTTACTCGCTTGAAACACTGGGCAGACTCTCAATGGTTCAAGTAGTACTAATTTAAAACTACTTCACTCTATCCTGTGGAAGAAGACTATACAGCAGTAAAACTGTAATATAATAAATGTCACTCGAGTTTAAAATTTCCGTTTCGATTCGATTTAGCAAGAAGAATCAGTTTGGCCGTCGTTTGAGGGTTTATGAACTATTGTCACTTCTGCTCTGCCTTCATAATTAGCTTTGTTTTCATCTCCCATTAGGAACAAATTTTAAGCTCATGAAATTTTTGCGAAATTATTCTTAGCATAGAATTTATTTACCATATTATCAAATATGACGAAGAGGTGAGTAACATTTGAACCTGTTTTAGACAGGATTTTATTTCATATTTTGCATTATATATCATACACACATCGAGGATCACTGCTAAATGCAGCGTTGCACGTGGTTCTTTCAAGAGTTGAATCTTTCTAAATTAAGTCTCAAATTAGTCCTAAGGTATTTTTAACAACACCAATTTTCATGTCACATAAATAGTGCACCCTTAATTTTTAGTCTGCCTTTGCTTGGAAACTTGATAATTAGTTGGGCTGTACATTAAGAGAAATCTCGTACCAAAATACCAATTATTTTCTCTCTCTCTGAAAGTACGACACTAATCTTTCAACCGTTTGTTGTTGTCAGTTTCGTCCAATAACTCATCCCGGAGGCTTGAGTGTATATTACTTCATGCTCACTCCTCCAAGCGTCATAGACTTTTGAACTAAAATAAGGAACGTTCCTCTCAAGTGACTCAGAAAACTTTCTCACTAACTGGGAGCTACTTCAACTGCCGGCTGCTCTCTTTTTTATCAGGTCCTTCTGGGTTATTGCTTCATGCCTTCTCCATCACTACACCATGTTTTTTGTCTTTAATAAGTTGTACGTTCATTAGGTTCTCCGCTGCCGTGTCTAATGACTCTAGAGTAATTCTGTGGGCCCGCGGGCTGTAGCTACTGTTTTCCTTCCTATCGCTTGCATTCTTTTTACATTTGGCTTTTCTAGATGGAGTGGTCCACATAGCCCCAACTCGAACAACGCAATAAGCAAATCATTCTTGCTGTTGTGTTTTAGTGCCTCAATATTGCGCTAAAATGCAACCCCAAGTGTACTAAGATTGCGCAATTATTGTTCTCCGGAGGGTCATTAAAGTGATAACTCCGGCCGCCCGGTGGCGCTCGGTCCTCTCCGCCAAGAATGCCACGGAGCTCAGCAAGAACTTCTCGGTCTCAAAAGTTTCTCGGCGGCCGCAGCTACGTTCGTTCTGCTTGGTCTCCCCTGGTATTTTGCACGCCACTCATCCTCCCGAGTCCAGTGTTGAACTAATAAAATATGACAGGCTCGTACGAAACCTCACCCTGTCGTCCAATGAGGGGTTATAAAACCCCATTTTAGTGCCGTTTTCCAGTTCTCGGATTTCAATTACGACCTTCTCAAGAATCTAACAAATTTTAAGATTCGCATTTTGTAGATGCTTAGCAGGTTATGCATTGTACGAAATCGCGTCAAATATTCTTCAAGACAGAATAAGAGCTGCCTCGGATATGGATGTTGGCCCTTTCATTTCATGTGGAATTCGCTTTCAGATGATTGCTTTTAAACATCTCTGCTGCTATTTTCTGTGCAAACACTGATTAAAGCCTTTTAGTAAGACTCCTGCTGCTTATTTCGTGCAATTGCCGACTCCTTGCTATAAGGGACTTCACTTGTTTAGCGCGCACCCAGCACTATCATATGGCATCGAGAGCGACCACAATGGCTGGATTCATTGTCCGCACGTTGAAGCGCAACTTTTGAGGTTAGAAAAGTACGTATGTATACCCACTGATGATTTTCTCATTTTCTTTTCTGTTAATAATAAAATTTATGATTTCCAAGTTGCGCTCTCATGTTTGAATATCAGTTTGAGCATGCAAAAGTAATGTACAGCTGTGCTTCCTTTTACTCTTTCTATGGCAAAATCTGTTTCAATTAGGAAAAATGTGTTAGTGTGCGTTAAAACAGTAAATAGGTAATCGTTCAAGAATGACCGAACAATTTGTGCGTGATATGAATCGTACAAATTAGAACCTATTCAGCTCACAAACTTTCGGAAAATCAAATAAAAACGATTAAGCTTAATTTAATTGTGTACTGAGTGGGAAACGTTAGCTTTGTACTAAGTGTTTTTAGTCTTATTTTCTCTATTATTTTCAAAATTCTGAGAGCACGCTCGTGCTTTAAATAGTACAGTAACACGTAGCGTTCAGCAGCCGCTGTGATGTAGACCTGAGCAGGGATGTCCTTTTGCACCAGCGATCGTCCTGGTCTGATTTTCGTCATTCCTGGGGCGCTCATTAGGCGGCCTCATCACGCTGGATACTCGAGTTCGCGCGGCTCACGCGTAATTTGACCAATTTTTGAAGATGTTTTTCATACGAACTCTCTTCTTCGCCATGTTCTCTGCTACCTCACATCACCCATCGGGCGAGTTAGAACATCAGCGAAGTTTGGGCATTGTGAATGTTGTTATTTCCGTTTTGCTGCTGTTCATCATCTTGTTTTTTCTACACCCTACTTCATATATTCGTTGCGACTTTGACTACACCCTCAAAGTTATTGCTAACCTATTTTATTCCAGTATCATGTAGAGCATATGGATTAGATATTAAAAGTGTTCGTCATAGTTTATCGTAGTGTTAAAAAAATGCCTATAATTGCTTTGTAGAGTAGATCATTTTCTTTCCCGGCAGAATACGCAAACTTAGTTCTTGTAAAACAAATTTGTAAAGCCATTTCGCGTTCATTGTTACTATACCTTGAATGCACACAATTTGTCCCAAAATAAAATACTAGTTGTTGGAAAAGCCGCTGATTAGTATTTTTCCTCGAACGTATGTTCATGTTCTGTAAATTTGATTACTTGTATTTCTTATATCAGGTTTTTGAACGCGCTAAAATATTTCTTATGCCAATAGACCAACGATGGAACCACAAAGCGAGAAGTAATATGGATTGAGTGTAACATGGAGTAATATAAGGGGCTACCTCAAGTTGGATATGGATTGAGTGTGACATGGAGTAATATAAGGGGGCTACCTCTAGTTGGATATGGATTGGGTGGGACATGGAGTAATATAAGGGGCTAACGCAAGTTGGATAGAGTGTAAGTTGATTATATGGATGTACAGAGTGTCCCATACAGAATAACCAACCTTTAATATTTGTCTAAAAGATTAGCATGTCAATAAAAATATTTAATTAATGCACTGCGATTGTCGCCAGTCGTATGCGCGCACGTTTTTTTTTTGTTCGTCTATAAGCAGGAGTTCAACTAAAATGGGTTTCAAAACAGTCGTTCTCTTCGAAACCACTGGGATAGGCAACGCCGACATAACATAAAAACAACTAAATGTGCTTCGTAAAACTGGGTGCAGATACAGACAGAATCTCAACAAGCCCGTTCCTGGACGGAACGTTCTGTTCGTACTGAAAAAGTTGTAAACCAGCAAAGAAGAGAGAAAGTGAAGCGAAATCGACGCACAAACATGAGAAATGGAGTAGGACAGCGCGATGTTTTAGGCTTGTCTATGTACAAGATATTTAAGTATGACTTTGAAGTACGTTCAAAAAGCAACGCAAACAATTACTTCCAGCAGCGTCCAATAATATATGATAAGACTGGAGCAGAACGATGTTAACCAAGATTCAACGGACGGTTGACACCGTCTTCATCATCTGGTCTGACGAGAAGATCTCCACAGTGGAGGCTGTCCTTCACTCGTAGAATGATAGACTTAATGTGCGTAATGCAGTTGACTTGCGTGGAAATGGCCATACCCATTTCTGCCGCATCTAATGTATCTACATAGAGTGATGGCGTAGGCTGCGGATGGATCCAAGTCTCCTTTTATTTTCATCTTTGAAATAGTGAAAGTGAACATCAACTTTACACCGAAACGTTGGAAGAAAATGTGTTACTCTGGATCCCCGAGAGCTTTGGAAGTAAGTACGTCTTCGCTCAAGACGTGACCCCAAAATACACATCGAATTTAACTCAGCAGTGGTGTTGGGATCATCTTAGCTGGTTTTGGGAAAAGAACATTGAGCCGTCTAGTTCAGATGTAAATCCAATGGACTCCACTATCTGGTCCATCTTACAAAGTGATGTCTCTGCTAAATACAACTCAAGAGTGGCTGCCCTGACAGATGCCCTACAGGCTTCATTGTCTGCTTTAGATGAGGAAGTATTACTGAATTCATTCCACTCAATTATGCACAGGCTGGATCTTATGATCAAGGCGCAATGCACAATGATATATTTTTTAAATTTGATTAGTATAGTATGCTCTGAAAATACATTCAAACAAGTTTGCCAAATTTCATTATCCTACATATTCTTGAATTTAAGTTATGATAAATAGTCAATGGGTAATAGTTTATGGGGCACTTTGTACACAATTGATTTGGACATGTGTACTCAGGATTTGTCATCTCGGCCGTACATTATTTTATCTACAGGAGAGGTTCCTCAGTTTTCCAGCTTCGGAAGCATTTTAGGGGTGTTCCTATAGCTGTACTACAACTCTCCAGCTTCGGAACTATTTGAGTTGTGTTAATATAGCTGTGCTTCAAATCTCCAGCTACGGAACTATTTCAGTTGTGTTAATAAAGCTGTGCTTCAACTCTCCAGCTTCGGAACTATTTCAGTTGTGTTAATATAGCTGTGCTTCAACTCTCCAACTTCGGAACCATTTCAGTTGTGTCAATATAGCGGTGCTACAACTCTCCAGCTTCGGAACCATTTCAGTTGTATTGCTATAGCTGCACTAGACTTTCACGCGTCTGCAACATAACTTGCTCATGCAAATCATCCATTTGGTTCTTACGGATGCTCCCATTCATCGAAAAATATGATCTAATAATTAAGAAGGTTTCTTTTTCCTCCACTTGGTTGAATATTCTGCGGTTATGTCAAGTGAGAGTCAATCACGATAAATTGCGCTGCTATTTATTGATTCTGAGCTAACTTAACTGAGAGATGTTCACTCTGAGGAATAAATACCTTGATAGATTATTCCACTGAGAGATGGTCACCCTGGGAGATGGTCACACTCAGAGATGGTCACACTCAGAGATGGTCTCACTCAGAGATGGTTACACTCAGAGATGGTC
The DNA here is from genome assembly GCA_014899125.1 of Orchestia grillus. Taxonomy (NCBI): domain Eukaryota; kingdom Metazoa; phylum Arthropoda; class Malacostraca; order Amphipoda; family Talitridae; genus Orchestia; species Orchestia grillus. Next base: position 14,076 of record VOMN01071362.1, on the reverse strand, counting down.
TCACTCAACGATGGTCACACTCAGAGATGGTCACACTCAGAGATGGTCACACTCAGAGATGGTCACACTCCGAGATGGTCACACTCAGAGATGGTCACACTTAGAGATGCTTACTCTCACAGATTTCTACCTTCAGAAATGGGACTATCCTGAGACATAATTACCCTGATAAATGATCAGGCTTTAAGTTAATTGCATTGGGAATTAATCCACACTATGGATTAATCATGCCAATCATTAACTAAACCGAAGATGAAAGAAATTCATACTCAAAGCTACGTGGGCTTTTTCAGGAGTTGCTAGAAGTTAGATTTTACTGAACTCCATAAAATGAATTCACAATTATCCGTGTCTCAGTTGTAAATGCACTCGGAGTCAGTTTTAATTATAAGCTGTTTTAGTAATTGACACTCTCAGACGCGTGCGCTCAGTTACTGTTATTGCTCTCAGCTCTGTTCTAAATAGAACTCAAGAGTTATTGGCATTGCACTCAAAGTTATTGGTAAGAGCATTGACAAGTCAAATGTTCTTATGCCGGAAATATGTTACTCTGGAGGTCGGTTGAGCACAATAATAATATATTTTGGCTTCTCCGGTATATCAGGATTGTTGCTCGCAGGCGAGAGGAGTAGTTCACTTCGCAGAGAGACGTCCAGTTTCTGATCTCCCTGGGTCTGTCTCTTGATTTGGAAATATCTTTAGACAAAGGCTTTTATGTCAAGAAAAGTTTACGTAGCTCTTTCTGTCTCAAACACAGATACAAGTTGCGACATTGCCAGCGTGCTTACCAGTTTTATTTCTGAATTTCTCTTTCGAGAAGCAGTCACTGTCTAAGTAAAACTTAACGTTACATTCCACAGCCCAAGTATTTAGTCTGAATGATGTATTTGATAAGTCCAAAATATTATGAGAAGCGTCTCTGCTTTTCTCTTCTTTTGCTTTCAAAGCGACTTTTTTATTCATGATACTTGAGTTTCTCAGTGTCTAAACTATTCTGATTTGCCGCTGAAGGCTAGAAAAGTGTAGTCCCGATAAACTCTCTCCTTGTTGAGGAGATGGCCTCAGAAATTTGTATAAGAAAAAAGCTACTGTGCTTGTTTTTCTAGCTTGAGCGCTGTCAAAAAATCAAGCTACGGTACAGTTTTAAATAATTGTCCGACTTCTTGCTAGATTGAACAACGAAGCTCAGCAGTTTTCGACACCTCGCAGCCGCACTTATCGCCGCCATCATTATGAGCCGGAGTTGCTTATGATTAATTGACCGGGTCTGCAGTTCTCGGCAGCCATGCGGCCACCGCTCTAATATCGTCCTGGCGCCCGCACGCCCACAGAGGCCTTGCCTCGTCGTCTTCTGGCTCCCTCACGGCTACACCGCTTCAGATACTTGCGTTTGTGGTATTGTAGGTCGAATGCCGTGGCTTTGTATCAGGTATCAAGTTTACGCAATGCTGAGAAAACAAATGCGCGTGTGCCTGAGTGCTGCTTTAGTTTGTCCGACTTGCATTAGACTGTCGTGAGCGTCTCTCTTGTCAACGACCGCAACCAGTCATTTTGTGCACCGTTTTGTGCTTGGAGGCCGCGCTCAGTGACTTCGTGCAGTACTTCCTTTACCTGAACACGTCTTACATGACGCTTACTATCCAACATCCTATTAACATTGGCTTAGTTGTTGCCAGTCTCTGGCAAACCTTACTCTATTTTACACAACCAGACAAGCCTTCGTGGCATAATTCTCAAATACGTGGCCTGTAATGGACTCCAAGTGCAAAACCATGTCCGTATTGCGCTCTCTAAACAGGCTCTGACAGCGATGTGGGGCCGGGAACCTTTACTCTAAACGCCGTCCTGCAGCGATGTGGGGCGGGGACCTTTACTCTAAGCGCCGTCCTGCAGCGATGTGGTGCCGGGAACCTTTACTCTAAGCGCCGTCCTGCAGCGATGTGGTGCCGGGAACCTTTACTCTAAGCGCCATCCTGCAGCGATGTGGTGCCGGGAACCTTTTCTCTAAACGCCGTCCTGCAACGATGTGGGGCCGGGAACACTCAGAACCTCGCGAGCGTTTTTCTCTGCGTATAGTTTTCTGTTCTCAATGGAACTTTTATGAAGAAATTTCTGTATCTCTGTAATGGTAATTATTGCCCATGAATGTTTGTATTTCCCGTGTCGTGTGAACGCTTGTAGTTTCCTTGGTTGCTATTCTTCTCTCTCGAAGCCTCGCATGTGCGGGGGCCTCTTTTTCTTTCATTCGGAAATTCGGGTACTAACAAGAACTTTCTTGAGGGCCACAGTTCCTCCCATAATATTTTATCATGAGTGATGGCCACTGCTTAGTTTATTCCTTCTATTGGTATCATAAATTCGTTAAGATTGCAGTACTGTTTCGTGCGGCGCAATCAACGCTAGCTCAGATCGACTGGAGTGATCATAAATCGTCGACTGTCAATTAATTGACATCCTTTATGGTGAGTGCATGAGCGGCACAGCGATGCCTTGATTCGCATGTATTATTCATGTTGTCTTAGCACGCCTGCTGCATAGCAATGCAACCTCCTGTATCTCTACCTCGTGCTCTGGCACTCCTTCTACTGCCCAACGTCTGTTTACGAGGCTGGTGCGTGCACACCGTCTTCTCGTAACTTCCTATCAAAATATCGCGTTCTTCTTCTTGACAAGTTTACGTAGCGATCAATTGAAAAGCATGCCTATGTGCCTATATTAAAGATCTAGGTATCTATTGTGGTTGTGTATGTTGTGTATAAATACTATTTTCAGCGTTAGGTTTCTTTGGTTTTGCCCTGTGACTTAATACAAGATGTAAACAAAGAGACCGGTGAGACTCAATAAAACTCAGTTCAAATTTTGAGTTTACACACACAAGTGAATTGTTGAATTCTTGCCGCTTGTCTTCCCGTGTGAGGGATGGGGAAGAGTTGTCTCAGTGGCGTGTTGAAGTGGTTCATCCTAAAAAAATAGCGACAGGATTCTTCACCTGGGAGAAATAATGCTCGTAATACAGTAGGTTTTGATGGTACTGATATTTTTTACAATTATCTTTAATTTTGTATCTTAGTCGCATGCAGCTTGCCTTTATGACGTGATTAGGCAGCCCCCATGATGATAACAATGGGTTTGGTTATATTTATTTGCGTTTATTTTAATGTTAGGTAGATTTTCTGATCGCTATGCTCAATGGCAACAAGCCTCAAGTGCGTACTCTGGTTGTAATTTGGTTTGCGTACCGCTAAGCTCAAGGAAGAGAATACTGGCACGCGGACATCGATGTTTGTGAGTGAGGGCGTCTCATACTGGCCGGGCCTTAAGGAAGGAAAGAAAGATGTGAACAGTTCACCAGAGCGTCCTTCTGGTCCAACTCTGAACTTGCTCTCTGTTGGCTCCCTCTTGGGATTTTGGAAGCACGTACTACCCAGGCATAAAATTATTTTTTGAGTCTTTTTCTTCATAAATACCTGGAAATTGCTCATGAACCCTCAAATTTCGCTTTTTCTTTATGGCATAGACTCTCTAGCCCTCTAGTTCTCTCGCCCTCGAGTTGTAAGGTCATTGGGCAGATTGACTAGCGCCCTCGGCTTTTTAAATCTCCCAGCGTCAGTTGAGCAGCCTCAGCTAACGCAAACCGTGTCGAACTGAACTCGAGTTTGACATCGTTAGCTAAGACAGTTCAGAGTTACAGTCTTCAGCATCTTAACTCTGTAATAATCATTGCCATTCCTCATGAACATTAGAAACAATATGGTTTAGTCTGAAATTTGTATCCTTCTTACAAAACTAGGGGGGACATGAACATATAGTATAATATCAACGACTATTTACGCTATCTTTCGTTTTTTGAAGAAACGAGTTGCTCTGTATAGTGTTAATAGTTGTAACTTTAGGGCTTAGGGCATTGAGTATAAGTTATTGATAGTTATAGGGTATTGTTTACGGTAGTTCCTCCTTATAAGGTTGATACTTGCAACCCGGGATGATCTCGTTGCACTCAGGTTGCACTGATGGTTGAGGCATCGACTCAACAAAAATATGACGGAACGTAACTGGTTCTTAATATGCTTCTATGTATATTGTTGATACAAGCATAACGGTACATAAGCATTTTTGTTGAAAAGGAGCTGAAGTCAAGGTCTCGTGATATTCATGTTTCAGATGATGTTCATCAACTTCCTAAAAGGTACGTTGACTTTAGGCTCACGCATGGCACCTTTGGTACGACCCAAATCTGGAACGCAAGCCTCGGTATGATGGTCACCTGAGCTGAGGCGTAAGAGCTCAACATTTAGGGTCCTGTTTCAGTTCTAGATCGCTTGTGTTACTTCCATTCGCCTGAGTTCAAGGCACTGAGAACAATGGCCGAAACAACCCTACATGTACGTGACGTAATTGTAGATGAAATCTTGAGGAAATGGAGTTCCCCTAAATTGCATTAGCGAGATAATTTGCGTACGTGTGTACGCAAATTTGTCAATCAATGCGCATACTTTGTTGCACTACTCATCGTTTTTCAAGTCCGACGAGGATTCCACTATGTAATATAATTTTTGTTCATGTTAACTGTTATTTGCTCACTGCTTTTATTAGAGCACAATAGAAAATACCCGTTACCTCTATGAAATTTTATTTGTTATTACGTTTATATTTATGTTATGTTAATTACTGACATTACATTGAACATTGGCAAGTTTAAAAATGCAATAACCTAGCCACAAAAGCAAAGTGCTAGCTTCAAAATTATTTTCTTTAATTATTTCTAGTAGTAAAAGATGAGAAATTCTTGTTTTCTCCCAGGAACATAAAAGAAGTACAGTTATGTCACTTCGTTGATACTTTCATAGCAAGGTATTTGAAGTATTTGTTTGCCTACTTCACTCAATGAAATTTTACGAGGACCTTCGTGAGCGAGCTGCGGTAGACACAGCTTGTGCGAGTGAGCCCAAACTCCGAGGAGCAGCGAGAGAGGGTGAGAAAAAAATATAAGTGAAAAGTTTTGTGTAGATTGATGAAGGCTTACGGCCCAGCTCTTATGGGTCCTGTAATTTTGTTATGACTTTTGTTCCGCCTGGTTAATTTGCATTTACCTGTCCTGTGACATCATTAGTTAACTTCTCGAATCCTAACCAGCCATTACTGCGTTGGAGAAAATGACCTCGACATTTTCAAGAGATTCATCCGTCATTTGCCCTGTAATTACTCACGCTGGACCGTTCTCTAATGATGAGGGAAGAGCGTTCTTTTCATCTTTAGCGACGCGTTTCCTAGTTTTGTTTGTTTGATCGTGTGCACCAAGCACATGGACGTAAATCATACAAATAAAATTCTTGATTAGAACTAAATTCGTTCAGCTCAGCTATGCCTACATACACAACTGATTTACGTAGCAGGTGCTCTAGGGACATTGAGACGCTTCTCTTGATGCAGCTCAAGAATTGCATCTGAGCTTTTTCTCAGGAGCATGTAAGTCGAAGGAACCATCATTTGTGTAGCACATGCTGAGTGTTCCGTGTCACAAGGCAGTCATTAGGCTGCGCTGGCTCAGAGCTCCGGCCTACCTGCACGAGTCCAGCGACTCAACACACGTTCTGAATCCTGCTCTCAGCCGACTGACGCCTGCCCTTACTGGAATCTTCTTGTCGTTTTCTAACTAAATTGACGGTCGGTTCGAAGGAAATTTATACTATGCTTGTTTGAGATCTTTGTCGGTAAGCCTCTAAATTCTGAATGTTTTCAACGCTTCAGGTTGAGCGTTCTTATTCGTAAATCAATTCAGGAACTTATGATAAATTATTTTCGCGTGCCCTCAGAGAGTGTAAAATTTTTTTTGAGATCTGGCAACCATTATTTGAATTGGTGTAATTCTGTAAAATTTGCATTGCAGGGCGAGTAATACGGACCTATAAGTGTGCGAAGGAAAGAACAGTTACTGTCTTGGCCCCTCAATAAAACAGTATTTAGTCGAATTACACGCTAAACGTGGACATAAGTCGGTCTTTCGATGTGGCAATTAAACTTCGGAAATTGAACGCATAATTTTTCGTTTGTGTACCCAATATCCTCGTTTGCCTCAGTGCGCAGTTCTACGGACACATAAAATTCTCTAAATGTAGTCTTAATCTATCCAAATGATGATGTAGCGTCCTGAGCGCCAGCAACGCATGTTGAGCGCACTGTGACTGGTCCGCTGCACTGATGAGACTGCACCACCACTCGCAGTTTTCAGGAAAGCCAATTGTTATCAGCTTAGAAGCGCTAACGCTGGGCCGGTGTGGAGCGCTCCTCCTCCATCTGATTAGCTCGCTAAATGCTGCTCATAACTTACCAGGGGCTTTCACTTCTTTTTTAGTCGTCGCTCATGTTGCCATAGCTCCTGCTATTATTTACGCCAAGACGTCCCACTTTTGCTTTATTACAGACGCGCCGCACTTCGGTGAAGCCTCTCCTCCTGTTCGGGCTTGCACAAATTATTTTCCAATGGCACTCGTAATTGAAGGGACTGCCAATCCCTTCACAGTTGCAGCCTGAAAATTCTGGCTGCAGTCAAGTCTTCAAGGATACGGGCTACAATCAAGTCTTTAAAAATGCTGACTGCGATCTCAAGTAAAAGAAAATACAATCGTTTTGAACGTTCTACGGGCTATTTTATAGTTTAGAATTCTTTCATAAAGCTATTCTTGATTTTGGTTCCAAGTAGGACAGAGAAAATGAAAATAAGAGAACTACTTTGGGAACAGGCGGGTACCGACTTTGTTCCTGCTCATCTTAGTTTGAGACGGTGCCCCTGCAGACCAGTCTAGACAGGACAGTCGCTATGTCGGGGGCAGTTTTAGCCTCTTCTGAACAATTGCGGTCGCTAGGAAAGTTCTACGCTGGATCCTTGCCGTGAATTTTTCCATGCGCTGATTGTTTTTTCCACGGTTGCCTTCTGATGCTTCTGCTAATCATTACACCTCATGTCATCGAATTTCGTTTTATTTTTCCTCAGGAATATTACATATATGTCGATGTCGTCCAATTTGCATTCGAGTCCGTGGCATTTCGTCCATTAATTGCAGAAACGTAATTGACTTTAACAACTTCAGGGAGTTTTTCTGGTCAATCTGATGTTTTCGCACTTGATTCACGGGGAAGCTATTTTTCCTGTAATTTTTATTTAATACTAGACCACACATGACCGTTGGGTCAAATAAAATTTATCAAAATCAAACCGTATCCAGAAATATATCCTGTGCAGTTAAGTCGGTATCCACAATATAAGGTTAAACGAAGAGTATAAATTTTGAATATCTCAGAGCCGACAGACAAACGATTCTGCCCTCTTTCTCATTCCCGTATCCACTTTACTAACTTGCCCGACTTAAATTCCTTTCTTTTACATGTATATTTTCTCTTCTGTGCACGACTTTATTCAAGCAAACAAACAAGACGACCAGAGTTTTAGTATTATATAGATTGTATGTGATGCCATTGTCAAGTATTATGTACTGTCAAGTATTGTTTACCGAATTCTAAGTGAAAACATATCGTTGTTCATTTTTATTTTCTGACGTACCTGCCGTATTATTATACTGAATTTTGAAGGCAGCGTCTCATTTTTTGAAAGATTATGACGTAGTTGATTTTAATTTTGTAATACGTCTCACTGGAAGATTTTATCGTATGGTAGAACATCGCAGAGTTATTGTACCGATCGATCAAAGCGAACGGTGATGTAAGTTTTCAGTCCATCTTAACTTTGTGACATTTATTGATAAGTTTCTGCGGACTAACTGAATTCCTAGCGCGCAAAGGCTTACTATTAGGTTAGAGCGTGTTAGGCGTCACATGAGAAAATTGGTATCTTATGACAGCTAAACTGACGCTCCGATTGAAATAATCGATACAAAAACGCTCCAGAGCTAAATGTTTGCGGGAAAAAATGTCAAATTATCAGCTGCGCCTTCGCTCTTATTGGCTGTTATCTAAACTTGCCTGTTATTACTGCTGGCGCTTCATGCAATTCGCTGATACTCTTTTATTCTAACAGAAAACTTTTATAGGCATTCTTTATTTCCTTCATGATGCTTTTGAAGAACTCTAAGAATCTATCTGGGTCGCAACCAGCAACACCAAGTTAAGCGCTAACAAAATTTACCACAACATCGTCGGCTCTCCAGAAACCAAAGACTGGGGCTTAAACTTTCCCCTGCAGCTTGCAATCATCAGATCCTTGTGAAGCTGCTGCCGAGTCTTTGTCTCTGTCAATTGCTATTGAAAATTTAAGTTGATTTCTTGAGTGAATATATTCTCTTATATGTATGTCCCTCTGACCCAGACTCGTGTCTGCTGTCTAATGCGGACCAAATCAGCCCTGTAAGCGGTAACTTATGCGTAAAATGCAAGAATTTTCCACAGGTCCTGCAACTATGCCGATTTCTTTCAGATTTGCAGCCCTGTAATCTTCCCAAGCGTCATCAGATGGGGAGATTCTGAAAGGGAGCTCACGAGTATTCATTTCCATTACAAAGTTATTTACATTATTGTTTTACATTATCGTTTTACATTATCGTTTAAATCGTCATTTTATTCATCGCTTTACAGTTAGGGAGAAAATTCCATCGATGGTACTATAGGTCGCTAATCAATCATGGCGAGCTCTCCACCTCTTCAAATCAATTGTGCAACATTCTCAGGTTTTGTACTTCTCTTGTGAAGTCATTTCCACACTGTTCATGCCAAGTTAAGTTCATGAACTATCTTTCTATGAAGTCAACTTGAACGTACATCGTTGTGTTCTACACTGGACTGTACACGTACTATTTTACCCTGAGTCAATATGCACGTTGCAGAATCTATGTATGATTTTTGCTGGCGATCAAAATTGCTTTGATACATTTATATAGAATTTTTTGTGTCTAGTATAGTACCTGTTAAGTGTGACGAGTCCTCATTAACTACTGTAATTGTTTTTAGCTCCACAATGTCTCCAGTATATTTCGAAACCTTGAAAAACCAAGCCACCAAACAACCCACGTTCAAGTTACTTATAGCGTTCTAAAAACCCGTGCCTTGGCTAAGTCACAGGCTTAAATCCCTGAACTCGCATAAGTTAACTCCAGCTTAACGTTACCTGAACTTATTCAGTGTTTTTCTCACTCGACTTACTATATTTCTGGGCTATTCTTCCTGTAAGATTATCCGCGAACTCAGGCCGGTATTTTTTGCGCTTGCTCGTTACTAGGTGTCGCATCGTAATACTGGAAATAAGAACGGAATAAATTACGCAGGATTGGCCTGGAAAGGGTGAAAATTAACTGGCCGATGAGCCGTAAAGATATCGGAGCGCGCAGTGGAGGCGGAGACTGACCGTCGAGAGTCGCGACGCTGTCAGGCGCAGCTGAACACTGACAGACTTGGGCCTCACTGGGCACTGGTGCTCCGTGAGCTGCCTTCTTCCACTCATCTTATGAAGAGCTCTACAACGTATGTTTGAGAGCAGCTTTTGTGGGCTATCATATGTAAGACTAGTGTTTTTATTATTGTGAGTCTTGAATTGTTTGTCGCCAAGCAGCTCTAACTGGCTGCCAACGCTGAGCTGTTCCACTCTAACTTTCCTTTGTAGTTTCATTGCCTAAACATTGTTCGCAAAGAAATCTTCGAATGCTCAAGGTGTTAAATTATCCATATATTTCATACCTTAACATTAACTCATGAGATGCAAGACCAACATTTTGTCCGGAAGTATGTAGTGATGGTCCACCGTCTGCGTGGAGATTTTGGGTTCGGATGGTGGACCATCACTTTGGGTTGGGATGGTGGACCATCACTTTGAGTTCGGATGGAGGACAATCACTTTGGGTTCGGATGGTGGACCATCACTTTGAGTTCGGATTTTTGGTCTAAGCCTTCTCTGTGAAAAGTAAAAGAATGTGGCATCGCTATGTTCATGAATAAATCGTTCCATAAATCAATAACAGTTTAGCATGGGTAGAAAAATGGACATAAGTGAGCCGTATTTGAGTAAATGAAAAATTCTTGAAGCACCGAAAATAATTACTGCAAACTTGATGATCGTTGGACGTAGCCTCGACCCATTTTATGCATATTACAAGGCAGTCCCATGTAGTCCTAAAGACATTTCAGCTTCAGTGTACATATAGTGAAAGCTTGTAAGTTTTTTTATGATGCAGTGTACGTATAGTGTAAGCTTGTAAGTTTTTTATGATGTGGACGTTGCTTTCAGAGGCTGTCGAGGTGCCCCAGCTCAAAGCATCTAACTTGGTGACCAATTGTCCTTTCAGAGATGATATCTCGATGATGTTTCGCGCCAGAATTAAGTGTCGCACGTTTTGCAACACTGGTCGGAGAATCTGTCGTAGGTCTAGCTTCAGAGCCAAGGGCGCTTTTTGTCTATTTTTTCATCATGTTTATTTATGTATGGAAAGAAAGAGAGAAGAGTGGCAACTTATCATTCAGGGTATTTCTTCCTTAAATGCAATAGATTTTGTTCGTATTAGTTTTTCGTATTTTCTCACCTGGTTTTTGTCCATGTAGGATAACCTTCTACGTTGATATAATTCTCGTAAAATATTCACCTCTTCGTGTGAAAGTTCATAACATTGTTGGCCTTCAGTTGTGCTTTTTTTACCTCGAGCGCTTGATGATCTCTAATGCTATACACATTAGAAATTTTTCAACGAGTGACACGGCATAAAATTGCAGTACATAACCTCCGTACTGAATACATAAACAGTAAATGGTATTTTATGATTCACAACTCCAGGAAGAAGAAACATTGTTCTTTCTTGCCTCTCTCGCTGCATATTGCGTTGTGTTCGGTGCAGAATTCCACATAATCGCCGCATTCGAGGCTTCTGCCTCACCAGAAAGGAGGCACACAAGAGCGACCGACCTATGGCGTGCCAGGTCTTGCATCACGAGCTCAGCTAACATCTTCATCAAATTGCAGTGTTCGCCAAATAACATTTCTCATAAAACTTGTCATTCGAACCACCAGATAAATGTGGCTTGGAGGAATCATTGTCTTTAGAGCCCAGATTTTGTCTAAGGAAGTTGACATTTGTTCACGACGGTGAGCCTAAAGCTAGAAGATTGTCTCTACTCAAAGTTTTTGCTTGTTATCCCTGGAATTTTAGTAAACAGGACTTGCTCGATGTTTTTGTGCGTGTGTAATCATTATAATGGCATAGAGCTCTAACGATAGCGACGCACGCAACTTCGCACGGCGTTTGAATGACGTATGCACAATCTTGACGTTCGAGTCTCATGTCATAACAGTGTTCAATTACGTGGGGCGATCTGCCGCCTGCCTCTTGACTCCTGGAAGCCTTGTTCTTTATTCTGCACCGCATTTTGCCGAGTAGCTTCTGGATCTCGTACGCTTAACTATGGGAAAATTATGGAGCATTCCCCGGTTAACAATAGTTAAATTACGTTTGAAAAGTTCGATTCGCTTCAGCTATTAGGCAAAAATATCGTGAGATCTAAAATTGAAACGAAAAATAAGTTTAATAAATCCTATGTCACTCATATTCGTTTTTGGAAAGATGTTAGGACGACATCCCAATTAAATTGCAAAGTATGGACCTGTAGTTTAGAAGTCCCTGGGGATGAAAAATTTCCTGACTGGAACAAGTGTTGGGCTCATGGTTTTCTTGTCCACGTGACTAAATCATTCTAGTCGATAATCTGATCATTATGGAAGAAGTTGCTACACTTGATGTTCAACTGATCATTCAGTGCGTTCAGGCCCCAAACTTGTGTTGTGCGGAGCTCATCGTGTGGTGCCCCACTGCAGTCTCGTTGCCTAATGTTCCACTTGGTGAGGCTTGGTTGGCCGGTGAGGCCTGAGATCAATTGCACGGCTCAAAGTGATGCCTGGTCGTCAGAAGTTGCCGTGGTCGCAAATTCTCTTGGATTGCAAGCTCTCTTAAGCTCATCAGATACCTATACACCTACCATGTATACTTGTATTGTTATAGCTTCAATATATCATGCATTTGGTCAAGCGTTGCATTGCAAAGTTTTTGGAAACGATGTTAACTTATTTAAGTTTTTGCAAAGGCTGAGATTGGATCAGGAACTATAGTCACCAGAAATATTTTGCCTTACACTTGCGAAAAGCGTAACTTTCCGGAACGAAAATCGGTCTCTTAGTAGAATGAATAACTAATATCACAACGAAGTTGCTGAGAGAAATGCAAGTTGAACTGGTAGCGCGTCAGCGTCTTCATGATGAGCATATTGAGCGCTTCTCTATAACACCTATACTGAAGCAGCGTATGCCTGCAGCTGTGCAGTGAGGAGTCTGGCAGCGAGAATAGTGCACTAACATCTCGAGTCTGAAGTAGATGTAGGTTCCTTTACGGGTTTAGGTTCTGGAGACCCAAGTAGGTTTTGTTCAAATTTATAATTAGGGACCCTGAGGCGGTCCGCGCATCGAAGGATCGGCCAAGAAGGAGTCGTGACTCCCCGAGCCTGACTGGCCGACTGGGACCGTCAGTGCTGGAGCAGGTCTGTGCCTCCGTCTTAGAAGATTTCGCGCGAACTTTGAAATCAAAAATTTTGCTATTGGAGTACTTTCAATTTTGTTAATTCAGTCCTCGGAACTGAGAACTAAATGTACTTGACTAGGTAATACTGTTTATTTTTATCAAGAAAACTTCTTATTCGGGACGAGTGTAAATAAAAGTCTGGCTTTATTTTTTACTAGCAATGAAAATTAGGCGCTTTAAATTGATGAGAATAAATATTTTTAAACTTGCCATTTTGCATCTAAAAAGAGAAACAAAAAGAAATTAACTGAATATTTCATTGTGCAAAAATATTTTCTTGAAAGAAGGTGCGTGGGCGGAATTAGAAGGAACTGAAGTTCCGAACATTCAAGCGACTCGGCGTCATGTGGAATGCTGGCCAGACGTCCAGGGCTGCTCAGCGCCGCGTCATACAGCGAAGAAAATCCTCGTCATTGAAATGACGGACGAATAAGATGGACATCGCACCCAAGACAGTACTTGACAGCCTACTTCTAGTCTAGATCTCAATATTAAAGACTTTTGTAGTTTGTTCTGTTCACTACAGTCACTCAGTGTAGTCTGCTCTGCCCGAGAAGCAGATCGCGCTCAGAGGTGCCCCTGTGACGCCTGCAGCCGACCTACAAGCTGGTCAGCTCGCTCACTCCTTAGCTCTGACGCACACAGGGCACAACTGAGTGCACATCGAGAGGCTGAACCCAATTGAATTTCTCAACAGCACGTCTGAGAGGACGAGCCTAACCTCGGTAAGGCTTATAACAAAAAAACAATAGTTTCCGTGATTCGTAGTTGGTCAAAACAGTTGTATAAAAATTGTGGTACTGGCTCCAGCGATTGGGATGGCCTCCGCTAGAGATGGCTCGACTTACGACGTTCATTTCAAGATTGGAGTCACAGTGATGGGTGTCTATCAGTACTTTCATCTAGTACTAGCCCTTTCAAGCCGGCAAGTACACATTACATTCCTCCGAATACGCACCTACTGACTTGAAAGGGTTAACGTTGAAAACTTTGAGAATACTTCTCATTTGAGTAAACTTTAATTTTCTGGAAAGATATGCTATAAGAGTTATAGCAAGGTGTACGAAAGCTGAGAGTACTAACCTGCAGGGACATGGAGCTAAGAATGCCGAGAGTAAAGGTAGCTGGGGACATCAAACTTGCAGGGACCATTTGCTTTGGTGGCTGGGAACAAAGTGTTTAGGTTACTGAGTGCTTGGAGACATGGGTTCCGATAGCTGGGAGATGGGAGAGGAAAAGTATAAAAAGCTGGGAGCACACACTGAGATGCAGGAGGCTGGGAGCACACACTGAGGTGCAGGAGGCTGGGAGTAGATACCAGGAGGTGGAGAAGGCCAAGAGCGCACACTTGGAGGTGGAGGAGGCTGGGAGTACGCGCTGGGAGGTGGAGGAGACTAGGAGCACACACTGGGAAGTGCAGCTGAGAGCACACACTGGGAAGTGCAACTGGGAGCACACACTGGGAAGTGCAGCTGAGAGCACACACTGGGAAGTGCAGCTGGGAGCACACACTGGG